>JAIPRL010006145.1:0-28710 GCA_025469235.1 Pemphigus obesinymphae | reverse complement strand
ATATTATAGTACCTATCTACTGGATTTAGTGATTTAATATAATTTAAATAAAATTTTTACAGTAGGTACGGAAAAGCCAGGGGGGGGACATGTCCCTGTTTTGCCCCCCCTAATGGACGCCCATGATGTTTTCGGCGAAACCGCCAATACCACGCGTAGGTAACTACAATTATTTTACCGACGAAATCGAGATCGTTATACCTATGAAAATGTACATTTTAGAATATCTCTTTTGCGCTTCTTTTTTATTGTGTGTATGCAAAATGTGTACGTACAAATTGAATTGATTTTTGTAAATAGTGCATTTTCTTTTTCATAGAATGTATGTACACTCTCATATAGCACATATATAATGGTATACCTACCTATACCAATACCAACTACAGGGTCGGACTGGCCCGAACCGCTATAGTGCGCGATCGCGGACTGGGCCCTCGACTAATTTTGGGTCCCTAGTTCATAATTAAATAATAATATTTATTAATAAATCTAAGGGTCCTATTTGATTTACATAGACGAGTATTTTTCCTATTCTGCATAATTATGGTAAAAAAATTCTAAACGATTGATCTGTTTTTGAAATCTGAAAAAGTATTTAAATATTGTATTTGAAATATACATTAATCATGCCACTTTAGGCAAAATTTGCATTTAATTTTTTTTTTTTTTTTTTTCTGTATTAATTCATTTAATTCATTAATTTTCCATTATAATACTATAATATTTTCGTGTAAAACAGTTTATTAATAAATATCTTCATTACACAAAAATAAATAGTGATATTGTCAAGGAACTATTTTTAAATTACCTTCAAAATATAGGTACTTACTAAGAATGTTTTAAATTGTTAGATAATTTTTTTTCTTAAAATTTCTTTAAAATATCTTATATAGAACACCTTAAAAATCTTATATGTGTTCTTTAACTAGAACGATTAATAATTTTTATTGGTTATGGCCTATGATCGGCCCTTTGTCCAAATCGTGGACTGGGCCTTTTTGCTACCAGTCCGACACTGACCAACTATATACAGTATATTATTATCGTTCTATACAGCGTGTTTATGGTTTTAAACTTAGGTTCTTTACATATCACTATAAAACGTAAAAAGTGAAAACCGTCCGTACCTAATTAATCGTTATTTTGTGTACAGAAAAAAAAAAAAAACCGTAGATACGTCTTATAATATATTATAATAAGACGTACGTTTTTCATCCGGAATTATTATTCTGTCGACGACATCATCGTCCGCAATCGTATACGTATACGTATAATATTTCACCCGGGCAATATATATATATATATACACCGCGGTAATAATATCATACAATACTATATACGGTGACTTTTTTTGTTTTTTTTTTACCATTATTATGCTTCGATTTTCCCCCTTTTTTTTTTATAGAAAAAAAAAAAAATGAAAATTTCGTTATAATATAATATTCTCCATGAATCACGCGTATCCTCCGTCTGTCACGTTATTATTATAATTGAACCGAGTTACCTATATATATATATATACATATTATATATATATTATATATATACACACACACGTATAGTGCAGGTATATAATATAATATGTAATATATATAAGGCGGTGCGGCGCGCGTAACCCATAATTTAAGACAATGTTGCTAACCCTTTTCGAATTAGCTACTATATACTGCCTTGCCGGGCTGCCAATGATTTCGTTCAATAATAGCCTCCGTCCTTTATTTTATTTTATTTTTTTTTTTTTTTCATATATTCTCCTCTTCTACACATCTTCCCCGCGTCCGCTCGGCATTCGCGTCGGTCTTAACTCAACCGGTCCCCCGCCGTGAGCGACGCCGCACCCGTTAATTTCGTAATCGTGCATCGAATTAAGACGGACATTATATAAAAGAAAATTACATGGTTTTCGTGCGATACATACAAGTATCCGAGGCACTGGATGTACTACACGTATAGGTACCACACAATATAATATTATATATTAGTTATAGGTGTCTGCGGTATATTTATAGCGTCGCGAAAGATTGAAAATGGAAATAAAAAATATATTTCCATTTCCTCGCACTATACGAGTATATTCTATTATATGGGTACGCAAATGCGTGTACCTATATATAGCCCGGTAATATCGCCGTCGTTGAAGTCTCGCGACACCTATTTATTAAAATTAAAGCCGACCGAAAAATAGTACACCTTTTTCTACCATACTAACTATATAGCCGTATAATACACATTTGATAAATATAATATTGTAACACGTGTATATATTAATATTGCCGGTGTCGGGTAGTAACGTATACGGACGTTACTCGTTACTGTAACGTAGTTACTTTTTCGAGTAACACCGGTGGTGGTTTTGGGGAGGGACGTAGGGGGACGGAGCTACTCTTCGTTTTTTGCATGTCCGAACAGCGTACCCCTTAATTTGTTTATCGATGAACGCAAGGAACGCAATGTTTGTTGTAATTTTTATTTAAAATTTTTAAAAATTATAATTTATTTTTGGAAAAATCTTGATATTACGAAAATGAATGTTTCTTTGTCCATATCACATAATTGGTTTTAGATAAAAAGCATGATATAAAATGTTGAATAGTTGATCTTATTAAATCATATCGGTATCATATATAGGTAATAAATAATCTTCATTATCCGTGAATGGCTAGAGCCTAAAACGATGGCGAAATCAATGCGACACCGATAAACTTCATTTCGGTTTACAACTTCCTCAAATTATTCATTTAAAAGGAAAAGTTTTAAATTATTTTGAAAGAGGAATGCTTAAACTGTGCTATCTTGAAAATATGTAACCTAACAATGATGTAAAAAAAAATGTTGGATTTTTCTACTCATTCGTGTTCTATAATAATCTAAAATGTTTTTTAAAATGTCCCCTGGTCAAGAAACTTTGGATAGGGGGTGTGGGGGACTAAGTCTTCCACGGCTTACTTTTTACCTCTAATATGTCCCGGAACGCTGATTTTTGGACTAAGCTCAGAGTCCGTCCTCATTTGTTTTTCCAATTCAACCACTGAGTAACACGTTATATTATATAGGTAGTAACTACGTTAGTATTATCTGTAAGTAACTTTGTAAAATAACGCGTCGCGTATTTATAAATAACGAATATACAATGTATCTGCAGTGAAAAAGTAGATATTTTAACGATTGTACGATTTTATATAATAAGTTGGAGTAGGCATGATATTGAATTTTATGTATAATATTCGACCGACGACTATCGGAAAAAAATAAAGATACTCGTATTTTCGACATTTTATTTTATTATTTTCATTTTTGCACATTTAAAAAAGTTGAAAGTAACGTCATTGTAACTATAGTTACTTTTGAATTGAAAAAGTAATGTAACGCTATTACTTTTGTATCTATAGGTAACGAAAAAAAGAATCTAGTTGCCTTTTAATTTTGTGACTATAGTGACGTAACTTTTTAAAAGTAACTTATACCCAACGGCCAACACTGAACATTGTGCAATGTATACGCAGAGTACAATAATATATTCGTATTTCGTGTACCGCGACAACGATTTTTCGGAATTCGCATTTCGCACACGTGAATTTCAGTATAGTTTTCATTCGAGTTATGCATATTATCATTCTTACATTGTTTTATACTATATTGTGTTATAATATGCGTATACAGGTTGAACCGTATACATATATAGTTAATTTAACCAACATAAAAAAACACCACAGGCCATCTTTATATAATATTATGTATTGTACTCGTAGTTGCCTGTTGTACTCCTAATATGCATAATAATTATGATATGATAATACCATAATATTATATTATATTATGCGGAGTTGTGAATTTGCACCATATGCATATTTTCTTAAAAAATATATACCTATATATATTTCCGATTGTTTTAAATTTTATATTACTTTTATTTTTTTATTCTTATTTAATAACGTTTTTCAAAATATTTTCCGTATAGACTGTTTAAATATTTAACCTATTTATGCATATAAACGTTCATATTTTTACAACGTTTTAATTTAAAAATGCACAAGTTGTTTTCTATTTCAACTAATACTTATAATGATATTTCAAATAACACTAATACATATATTTATTATTTATATTTAAGATTTTAATATTAATATTATTGACCGTCTACAAAATAAATATAATAGGTATATGTTAACCATATATACTGTCTACTTATAATAAAAATTATAGACGAATAATATTTTTTAAAAAATCAGCTTAAAGTAAATATACAACTAGATATGGTTAAATTTTTTAAATATTATAATATAGACATATCACTGTGCATAAAATATACCAGAGAATTAAAACTGGTTGAAATATTTCGGTTTTACGGTTTTGGGTTTGAAAACAGTTTCGATTTTTTCCGGGTTTTAAAAGGTTGTTTT
Source organism: Pemphigus obesinymphae (assembly GCA_025469235.1). Lineage (NCBI taxonomy): Eukaryota > Metazoa > Arthropoda > Insecta > Hemiptera > Aphididae > Pemphigus > Pemphigus obesinymphae. The sequence goes on along the minus strand of JAIPRL010006145.1, from coordinate 24,310 downwards.
TCCTCACGCTTAAGGAAAATACTGCAAAAATTAAAACCTTTATAATGTAACAATTAAATAGGTTTCCCGTCAAAAACCTCTATACCCAAAAATTCTTAATTTACTCCTACCCAAAAGTGTATTTCATACATAAAAAATACATCATGATAAGACCAATACATTCCTCGGTACGGTCTAAAGGTCGCGAATCTAAAATCAATTTTTTTTTAATCTAAACATAAAATCAGATGAAAATTGCAAATTATTTTGCCAAAAGTGTTGACATTTTTTTACCAAAATGTTTATTTTTTACATAAAACCATAAAATACCTCATACAAAAATTTAATAAAACATAATATTATGATAAGTAACAACATCTGTAATCTGTATATTAGTAAAACCACAGAACAATACAGCGTCAATTCCAGTAATAAGAAATTCTTGGGTATCGGCCGTTTGACACATTAGTTGTGTTCAAAATCCTTGAGTACCAGCAGTTTGATACATGAAGTTATTTTCAAAATCTTTGAGTACCACATTTGTTTACGTTTTCTCACCACCCAGTGTCCTATCAAAGTGTGGTTATCAAGACTCAAAATAATCGTAATCATATATATTTGTTTGGTATCAAATTTTTTTGGTGACATTGTATTTTATGGCATATGATTAAAAAAGAAGCCAATATGGCTGCTCAGTATATATTTCAAGGTCACGGAATCGTTTTCGTCGAGAACAATAGAATAGGGGACAGTGACGTAGACCTGGAAAAGCCAATAAATGCAAGTATAGATTCCACTCAGAATCTAAAATGAAAATATAATATATTAATATCGCATATTTATAAATTATAATAAATAATAGACAGAAAAATGTATTTATAAAATATTAAAATAACTCATAAATTATCGCATACAAATCAATACAATAATTTCATTATTAAACCCAATGTAGGTATAGGTATACTATATACAAGGCAAAACAATCATATAGGTGAAATAATGGATATATAGGTAGGTATGCGGAAAAACATTGATACAGTTATAAAAAGCATCATCAAAGATAATATTATAAAATATTTTTTTTTAAATCATTAACTTTTGAACTTGCCAAAAATAATTAATCATAATTTTATTTTAAAAATGTATCTGTGACGAGTTTTATACATAGACAAAAAAAACAACAAAAAATGTTTGTCCATCGTTGATTAAGTTGTCCGTAGACCATAAAAAACATTTATTATAAAATATTTAATATTTTGAAAACTGCTGGTTTGGAAACTCCAGACGACGACTTTTTAATTTTTTAATATTTATTCCATAAAATAATTCTATTAAATTGAAAATCATTAAATATTAGTCCACCAAATATTAAAATATTGAATATAAAAATTGAAAAATGTAAATAATATGATTATAAATTAATTTGTTGATAAATTCGAATCTATTTTCAATATTCATAAATCCGATAAATCGCTATTTGATGGTCCAATATGTACTAAAATTATAAAATATATTTTGGAACCCTCCGAAAATAAAATCTAAATACGACCTTGGCTATATGTATACGATATACCATAGACCCGGTAGGTATATCAGTATATAAACGATATACATGTATCTATACAACAAATTTGGGGTGTTATATTATATTCGCCACTATAATATATATATGCTTCTTCAATATTATTTTTTTTTTTGCAAAAAAAAAAAATAAAAAACGATGATTTATATTATTTATAATGTCCAAAATAGTGTTATTTTTCTTTTTGCACGTCCGTATTGTATATCAGGTAAAAAATCAAGTTAATAATTTGAGCATATGTACAATTGTACACATAATATAGACATATAGTTATATATTTCAACAAAAGAAATAACAGGAAATGGACGACTTCTAATGGTATACCTACAGGTACAGTTATATACTATACTTACCTAAAATACATTTTTTTCCGGTTGACCTACCATAATACATAGCGATTCGCACACAAGACATCAAGTCTAAAGAAAATAGCATTGAACAAATATACCAAACATGCGAAAATAATACGACAAGTGAATATAGAGGATATATAAACATAGCTGGTGGGTTTGGGCAGGTAGGTAGGTATACGTTTCCATTTTAATCTGTTCTCGATTGTAGTTACCTGAAATAAATATTATAGCATATTTTATGGGAATTATTTTTTACATTGTACCCGTATTTGTTAAGTTTGATAAAAAAAAATTTCTGAGCATTTTAGCGATGGTACAACGCTATACGATAAACACAAATGAACTATATACATTATTATTGTTTATAATATTTCAATGATGCACTCATGAATTATTATCATAAATGAACGGTAAATCATAATACACATAATAATAATAATAATAATAATAATAATAATATAATATAGTTTATGCATTTTTAAAGTTTTATAACCACAATATCATTACACACATAATAATTATCATGTTCTATACGTCTATACATATATTATGCATTTCTGATTTATTACTATATACTATATAACATCATTTTGAATTAAATACTTGTGTCGATAATCTAAATACCTTTTCCTAAATTGTACATACCTATATAAGGGAAATTCTAATAACCGAACAATAATAATTAATTATATTACCCATATATTATTATATTAATGACTTTCCTTTCATTATTGTTTAGAGTGATTATAATTTATAATAATATGTAGTATAGGCCTCTAGATTATTTAGGTTGTAGATATATATATATATATATATATATATATTATGTACTTGTAATATACTAAATGGAAAATGTCTCATTATCTATATCGGCTTTATATTTACGATTACATTATGAACATAAAAAAAAAACCATCGGATAGGATACTGATGTTGGACATATTAAATTTGGAAGCACTGATATAGGTACCATTTATTTCGATAAAATTATTCAGAGCGAAGCTCCGATGTAATATACCTATACATAATTAATATAAATCAAATAAATTATTTGAATATTTTATGACGTATATAAAATAGTAAAATAATAATAAAATGATAAAATATATACTCTGTCAAAATTTTAAACTCCTAGACCGGTTATTTACTTGGTGTTTCACAGCAAATCGGGAGATATTTTCAAATAAAACTATCCGAATAAACGAAGCGATGGCGAGTGGCTCATCCCGGGTTATATGCAGTGTTGGATAGTAACGTAACGGTCGTTACTCGTTACTACCCAACGTAGTTACTTTTTCGAGCACCTAACGTTAAAGTAACTTCGTTATTTAATTTTTGTATAGTAACGTAAGAATAACTACGTTAGTTATTTATGAGTAACTTTGTAAAATAACACATTATATTTTTATAAATAAAACATTTATTCTAATAAATTCGTCAAAAATTGACGATGGCCCCTTGCGAAATGTAAAAATATTTTTGAGGATGATTTTATAATAGGTATAGGAATAGACATGATATTAGATTTCATAATATTCGATTGACGATTAACAGAAAAAAATAAAGATATTTTTGACATTTTAATTTATTATTTTCATTCTTACATATATAAAAATGTTGAAAGTAACGTCATTGTAACTAGTTACTATTGAATTAAAAAAATAATGTAAAGCTATTATTTTTGTATTTAAGTAACGGAAAAGTAATCTAGTTACCTTTTAATTGTATAACTGGTAGCGTAACCAGGGCCGGTGCTATAAAACATTTGTGGGGGGTCGTCAGAGTAATTTTGCCGACTTATTATTCCAAATAAGTAAAAAAAAAATCATCAATGAATCATCGAAATACTTCCTTCAAAAACGGTAAATAGGCAAAAAAAAATAATGACTTCAACTTTTTTTTTTTGTCGACTGGACTTCATTTTATTCAATTATTTCTTGAGTGAGGGGTCTTTACGACCTCTTGTGCAACAAAAAAAAAAAATACTGCACCTATAAACTTGTCTATATTATAATATTTGAAATACAAATTCGTCTAGATTTGTTTATATTTGAATTTTAAGCTGGCAATCAAATATTTGCATTATTGTATATATATATATATATATACGTCATATATACTCGTTAAATAAAAGAAAAAAAAGTATGTGGAAATTTGTGAAAAATGTGCGGTTTTTTTTTAGTACTCGATGATTTTAATCGGAGCATTAATATATTTAATAATCGACATTATATAATCTATGACGTGTGATATTATAAAATATACATATTATCATGTACATAATGTATAATATAATAATATTAATAATATATTATATTCGCATTTCGCATATTATAACAGTTGTATGTCGTCCAACCACGGGTATATATACTATTATAATAAATAATGATATTATAATAGTAGGTAGTCTTATTAATTGAATATAAAATACCACTCGCAGTGACTATATTTTACCTGTATATCAAGCAGAAACCGGATTAACCATACATTTTTTTTTACACGCAATTATTTCATCATATATAATAATAATAATAATAACTCATATTATTATAATATATAAGCACAGTTTTCAGGGTAAATTTTGTATTTATTTCGCACAGTATGATTAATTGTCAAAATAAGACTGTTGTTCAAACTATATAGGTAGGTACAATAATTATTAAAACACATTTACACTTTTAATATTATTATACCCAAAATTATTACATAACGAGTTTTTTTTTTATTTCAATGCCAATTTATTAACATTGTACAAATGTTTATAAATTATTAATTTTAGAATTCAGACATTTATAGAAAAAATCCGTTCAGCTATATATTGCATTCAAAACATAATAAACAATAAATTTTTCAAAAATAAATGGTATGTTATCACAATAAGGTCCGGATGTTGATAACTTTTGCATATTTTTTTGAAATTTCTTGGACTAAAAATACGTTTCTATAACATATTACACAAATAACTAATTTTTATTTTGCATTCTTTGATATTTTAAGGTCATTTTTTATAATTTTTAAATTATTTTTCACTAATTGAGAGAAAATCACAATTTTATCATTTATTATTTGTTATATTTATATATATATTTTTTTTAATTTACAATTTATAGTATAGACTATACTATTACAATTTATACAGACTACATTTCTGTCATTTTCTGCATTGTCTGTCTCCGTTTAATGGGAAATATTTTATATTACGCTATTTAAATTGTAAATTGTAGCGTTTAGGTTAAATTTATAGTTAAATCATCTATTTTACCAACATTTTGAAGAAAATTATACTTTTGAGAACACCCGAAGCCTTAATGTATCATGTTAAATAACAGAGAAGGTTTTTTTTATTTTTAGTGAGATGATATTTTACGAAAAGGCTACGACTGCTACGAGATACCCCGGATAATATTCTGTTCTTTAGATTTGGTAATAGATGTTTCAATTCTAAATTAAACCTAAATACTATAATTCTCACTTTAAGTGGTGTAATTTTTCCTATATTGCCCATTAGATATACGGAGACAAAATAAATGTCCTTTTTTTAAATTTTGAACATAATAACGTAATAACGTATTGTATATTAATATATAGGTACCTAACTAGATATAAAAAAATTAATGGATTTAAAAATTAATAAAATTTATTGTAAATACCTAAATTGATTAACTGGAATTTTTAAAATCATATCTAATTGTTTTTACAATTGCATATACCTAATTATTAAAATCGACAAACATTTGGGCATTTGGCACCATATCAATTGCAACTTCAGTATAAAAAATAGCTACACACAATATTGGACAATTACACGTGCAATCGGGACGCAATTTATGTGCACAGCCAAATATTATTTTTAATTAATAGTTATTCGTTTTTTTGTCGAACTATCAACTATAATATCTATTTTAAAACGACGTATCGGCATCCCACCATGTAACCCATGTAGGTATATCAGTGGTATATTTAAGGGGGGGGGGGTGACGTGGCGATCGCTCCTTCCTTGGTGTTTTTATCATTATTTGAGGAGTATAAAATTGATTTTGATTATGGATTAGCCATTTATTTCTCAATTATCCATATTAGTCCCCCCCCCTTAAATGAGCTTCAGATCCGCCCTGAAGTATATTATACTATATACTGATCTGTCTATGTCTATTTTAATTGTAATCGCTATACTCGGGATAACAAAATCCTCAATACGCAACTGCTGGACCGAAAAAGGGATCAATCTCCATCATTCCCCCCTCTTAAGTACACCGCTGCCCAACAATATACACTAACGTGTGCCTACCCTCATATATATACAGTATGTGAGTAAATTGGAAAGCTATATATTTTTTACTGTATTTTTAAAAATACAATACCTATATGACTAATAGTCTCTGTTCATGCATGATTTACAATAAAAAATTTCAAAAATCTCAAAAAAATGTTTCCAATTTTTTTCCAAATTTGGAAATAGCCATTTTATCGAGATACTTATCGATAATATTGAGGACATTTTTGTAAAATTTGATTGAATTTTGAACGAATGAGGGCAATTCATAATTTAAAAAATATAGCAAAATATTGCATAGGTAATTGAAACTAAAGATATCTTCCACCAGTAATAAAAAGTGTGAAAAACGTAAAATTTTGCAATATTTTCGAAATTATGAATTGCTCCAATTCATTCAAAACTCGCCCGAAATCAACAAAAGTTTTTCTCAATCAATATCGATAAGTACCTAATATTCTATAAAATGGCTATTTTCAAAAAATATTTTTTTGTTAATCATGCAAAAGCAGCTGGTCATACATATATATATATATATATATAAATTTTATTTGAAAAAAAAAAAAAAAAAAAATGCAGTGAAATATTCGCACTATATCGAGAATTAGGGCTACTGACTTTCCAATTAATTTCTACATGGGTATTGTATAAATAATATCATTATTTCACAATATTATAATAATATTACCTAACCATAACGTGTGATATGGGTAATATAACAATCGCACTTCCTAATTACCGCGGTGCGTCGTTGTCCCGCGCGTCCTCCTCGTCCCGTAGGGGACGCAGGGCGTATAACGTCGTCCCGTAGCGCAAACGCCGTCTCGGTACCTACATACATACCATACGGCCATCATATGCCCAGCGGTATACCGAATAGTATGCGTGTTGTGTATGTGTGTGTGTGTGTGTGTCGAGCGTAACGTATAATAATAATAATAATAATAATAATGGTAAAAGTGAAGAAAAGAATGGATATAAAACGTGCCGGGTAATAATGGACCGAGAAAATAATACACACGGGTAACCTACACACTAGTAGGTATACGTACACACACTGGTATACCTATATTTATTCGTACACACACACACACACACACACACACACACACACACACACACACATGTATATGAACGAGCGCGGTATCGTTTCAAAGAACTCGCGCGCGGGGCCCGGAACACGGCCGAGCGGCAGGCATTCCGTACGACGACGGTCCAACGAGGCCCCAAGGATGAGCGAGTGTGTCATGCCATACTAGGCGGTCGCCTTGTCGATGTGCCGACGCCACCGCCGCCGCCGCCGCCGTCACACTGCCGCAGTCGACGACGCCGCCGCACCGGCAGTCTCCCGTCAGCGACCGAACTGTTTGTACGTGCGCCGTTCGCGTTTACCGCTCGTCGCCTCGTTCGCCACGCGAATTGCCCGCGTTCTCTTTTCGCCGGGTGGTTATTGTTTTTTTTTTTTTTTACCCTATTTGAAAACAGTTCGATATAATATTATACGGTGGTGTTTTTATCGGAACGTTTACGTGCGGTATCTCGCCGTTCTCCACTGTCCCGAACTTTTATGCACGCCATATTTTGTGCTTTTCGTCGTTACCCGTTCTCGCAAAGGATTGCCCGTCATGGGGCTGTCCAAGAAAATGGAATGGTTAAAGTGGATAAAAAAATACTCAGGTAATTCAACACAAATCACACGTCGTATAGAATAGCTTTTGCCGGGCGGCCAATTTTACGGGAGGACGCGTTACGATTTTCGAGAATCGCATAAAACACGCGGTGGTTTTACGCGCTTATAGGCCGCGTATCGTGTATGCACTTCCGTACTACTACCCTATACCCATATTACGTGCTTTGGTATGCGTCTTGCGATTCTTGACGCTCGCGCCGACCATAGGCTATTATTATCTCGTCAACACACGACGACTCCTCGGCCGTTGGGTTTGTGATCGATCGTATTCTCTCGTCATTCGTTCTTTCATCCGCGCACATTTTTCTCGGCGTGCAGTAATGTTATCTTTAAATAAACGTAGACGATAAAGTGCATAATATTATATATTATATTCGGCGCGCACGATTATTATATGGTGTGTGACACGCGATCGCCGCGAACGATCGGCAAATTACCGGGCAGGTCGCGAGGGTCGATGAACCACCGTGCGGCGTGTGTGCGTACGTACGTATGTCGGCGGAAGATTCGATGCGTGCAGCGGCGCGGGCACAGAACGCGGACACGAGACGAAAGCATTCCGCCCAAGTTTTACCTCGAGTTTTCAAAACGAGCATAAAACATATCGGGTACGCATACCCCTATTATGGACGGTATTATGGAAAATAAATAAATGACAAACGTTTCGGTCCGGTCCGGTCTTCTTTTGACTCGGGGTCCGACGTCTCCTGCTCGGTGTACGGGAGACATACGTACGATTTTCAATAGGGTAGAAACACAAATCAAATCGGTTATCGATTCCGTCGTGTTGGCGGTGTACGCGCTCGTCCTTTTGTACAATATAATAATAATATACGATATTGTGTGCGTGTCTGTAGTCGTATATTATAATAATAACGACCTGTGCAAAGAGAGCTAGAGAGAGAGAGAGAGAGAGAGAGAGAGAGAGAATTAGAGGCGGCACAGGCAAATGGTGTACACAACACACGGACCTGCGGTTATTATTTTTTTTTTTCCTCTCCGGGGCAAAAGGAATGCCAAGGGTCCCGGCGTGTTTCCTTGGAAATGGGATTTTTTTTTTTTTTCCTCTTCATTTTATTTTACTCTCTCGGTCGTCGCCGCGGCCCCACCCCGTCGTCCGTGCTGCACAATAACAACAACAACAACAATAATAATATAATGTATAATGTTTTTCATGGCTGTGCGCGCACGGCAGTATCCAGCTGCTGTCCGTGGCCCCGCGTCGTGTACCCATTGTACAAAATGCTCCGCGCCGTGCACCGGGTCTCAATTCTCTCCCGTGAATCACCCGGTTATAATAATATGCGCCCCGGCAGATTATTACATTGCACACACACACACACACACACACGCTCGCACGGAGGAAAACACGGAATGTTTGTGGGTGGTGCAGTGTGCACCGTGCACCGGTGTGTTTGTATCGGGTCCCCTCGTGCGACCGGCGAACCCACGCCTTTTTGTTTACATGTTTTAGATTATACAGTGTTTTCCTCCACTCCCCCCGCCGTCCCTCGCTGCACCCTCCCGGTTCTGTCACTCCTCCGGAAGTCTGCCGACGCCGCTTTCGCCGTGTTTGTGTAATTTCTTTACCTATCTTTACTACTCCCCTTCCCCTCCCCACACCCCCGGAGCAATAACCGCGTCGCGCTTATCGGTGAAACCCTAACCGCTGCGAGAATATAATACATAATAATGTAATATGTAGGTAGGTATGTAACTATTCATACAATAAACTCGAAGCGAGTGTCGACCGCGGCAGCGTTTGTCGTACGATAATAATTAATAATAATATATTATGTATACCAATAAATAAACTATATATATATATAAGCCGATAGAGACTGGTGCGGTGTATAATAAATAATAATATACGTATATCTGAATCTCCGGTCGTCAAACTTCGTGGAACTCTTGTTAGGCCGCGATCGCGGGCACCGTTCGGTTTTTATCTGCCGACATTCCGAGAACCGGCCCAATAAACAACGTTACAACGGTCATCATCGCTCTTCACCGCCGCCGCCGTCGCCGCTCGCTACAGTCATTTCGTGTGCGTTGCCGTGCTTGTGTAACCGATACGGGCCGTGATGGTGTGTGTGGTGTGCCGACAATGCGACGCGGCGTATGGGCACCCATTCCGGGAGAGCGCGCGGGTGGGGGATCGAGTTCCTGAAATCGTTTCGGGACCCTTTATTGCCGTCCCGCACATTCCAGCGAGCATACGTGTTCTTACCCCGCGCGATAATTTTATAATATATATATTATAGGTACCGAGTGCCGACGATTTCGTTTTCTTCACATTCCGACCACGGAATAGTGTGTGTGTGTGTGTGTGTGTAGGAGGTTAGGTACTACCTATAAATATTCCGAATTTCCGACTGTAATATTTATAATGATATTATCGTACAATATTACATTACATTAATGATAATAATTATCGTTACGTTTAAAGAGTTCAAGGACGCGTTTCGGTGCCAATATATTATTATTGTTATTATTATTATATTCTTATCGGCGTTCTCCCGCCCGCGCCGTCGCGTATGTCGGTAAACACGTGTTTGCCGGTCGGCGCTGAAACGAATCGTCACCGCTTTTTTACGACGCGATAAGTACGTATCGCGCTTTTCCGGAAACGGAACGGTTTTTGTTTTGTTTTTGGAATGCCGAGGAAAAAACAAAAACGATTTCCAAGTAAACGGGTCGGCACGTTATTATCGTTACACGGGCGACGGCCAGTATAACGTAACGCGTGTATTATACGTCGTCGATAGATGCGTTTTTTATTTGTTTATTTTTTATCAGTCGGCACAAGTGCATATACGCGCGCGCCCGCGCGAGAGTGCATTATATAATCTCCGGGGATTGACGACGACGGCGATAAGTCCGAGCGGTTTTTATTCCTCAGAAGAAATGTGTGTGTGTGCAGTATATAAACTCGTATAATATAAAATAATGACGTGTCATGTGTTATGCGTGCGCTCAAAATGTGTGTGTGTGTGTATATTATGTACGTATATGATGAGGAGGGAAAAAAATATATATAAGGAAAGGAAAAAAAAAAAAAAGAATATTACCGACCAGCCGGCCGGCGACTAATGTTATGTCGGCGGCTCCGCCTTGTCGGTACTCTTTGTAGCCGAGAGTCAAGGCCAAGATTATATATCTCAACCAAGGATCTCCTCTCTGAAACGATGTTGCCGCATGTTGTTCCGTCTCTCTCTCTCTCTCTCTCTCTCTCTCTCTCTCTTTCTCTCTTTCTCTTGCACTCGTGTACCATTCGGTCCGTTGCCCGCAAATGATCGTAAACGCGACGTCGTCGTTCGTGCGAGCGAGCGCGCGACAGGGACGCGCACGCAGAACAATACTCGGGTGTACAAGAATGCGTGTTTTTTTTTTTTTTGAGCATAGAAATCCGGTTCCGAAAAAAAAAAAATCCTAGTCAAATAATCGTCGTTGAAAACGTTTTTTTCTTCTATTCTCCCCGGATATAGCGTAATAAATATAACAGTGAACTACGGTGGGTGCTTGCTCTCTCTCCTCCTCCTCCTCCGAGTACCCATTTTCGTCCGATGACGAAAAAGACGACGTGATGTTTTCGATTTACAAATGTCATCCGTACGTGAAACCTAGCGGAGTAGATAAAAAAAAAAAAAAAAAAAAAAACGATACGTATAATATTCGAGTTTATGTGCGTCTATTGTTCTGTTATGTTTTTATTCGGTAGAAACGATGTGTGTGTGTGTGATGCGAGTTGAATTGACGGTGCGGCGACCGGTGGTCGAGGGAAAGAAGATGGATGGTTGTGCTCGGCGGCACGCATCAAACGTTTGCCGCTCTCTTCTCCGCCGGTCTACGTCGCCGACAACCAAACCGGTTTCGTTTCCTCGACCGCCAGTGCGTGCGTGTGTGCGCGCGGTGGCGGCGGCGGCTGTTGGTCGTGCGTGCGTGCGTGCGTGCACTTCTCTCCATAACATTATTATGATGGTCTCGCTGTCGCGCGCTCTCTCTCTCTCGGTCTCTCTCGCCCACCATTACTTTCCAGAGCACTCCTCTCGTTTGGACCGCGTGTGCAACCGACTTCGACGACGGGTGTCAAACTCGACGATTTTCGAAACGAAAAATATATTCAATAATATCGTACAAGTGTAACGCACCGTAAATAATGACACGGCGTGTTGTAAAACCCTGAGAGCCAACGATATGAAAACAAGAGAGAGAGAAAAAAAAAAAAAAACGATATCGTCATTTTGGGGTCTCCTCGTGTACGAGAAGGTCCTACGTTCTCTCCCCCTCCACCGACGTATATATATATTATAATATTATACACGTATAATACGTGTATACGCTCATTAAAGTCTTATTGTTCGTGCACGACGTCGTCCACCGCCGCCCCCCCCCACCCCGTGTATGATAATAATAATAATATTTTATTACACGCGCGCATAGGTCGAATAGACCAAAACTGGTTCTTACCCTATTAGTACGGTCCTAACTATGAGTGAGCGACCGAAAGAGAAAAGGGAAATTACCGGGTGGGGAGGAGGGAAAAGGACAAACGAGCACATTCGCCGCACCGCGCGTTTTGATGCCATGCAATGTAATGCCGGATTCGAGTTATTATTATTATTATGTTATTTTCAATTTAAATAAAAACACCGCTTTACCGCGGGCACATATACCTTGCCTGGTTCAAACGTCGCACGTAAATTCGTAAATTATGTTAATGTCTTTGAGTGGATTTTAATTGGTCACATTTCTTTTACCATTTCCCCGTTTTTTTGTTTTTTTTTGTTGTGTAGGCATGCTGGACACGAAGAAAACTAGTAGCATGGAAACGTTAATTGAATCGGCCAGTTCGAAACCCGTTAATTACGCCTACAATTATTCTTCGGCGATCACCGACGATGATGAATTTATCGACGTCGCCGCCGCCGCCGCACCCCAACGACGACAGCGTCCGATGTTGCCGCCGCCGCCACCACAAGTCGATGATTTCCCGGCAGCGCCTCCAAAACAGCGACCCAACGACGTGAGTTTCGTTTTTAAATGTAATACGGTATATATCATCCATGCCCCCGAAATACCGAAAACGTTTTTTGAAACTTATGAATAATATAACTTAATGAATAATAATTGTTTACCCGATATTTTGAATGTACACAGATATACGACTGCTGCGTGTTGCTGGACGGAATACCCATCAAACACGAGTTCAAGTACACTCTGTCCGACATTGGCGGACACGGGAAAATCACCAAACGTGTGAGTTATAAATGCATAATATTATATTACAGTCCATAAACTTCATTTCGGTTTACAACTTCCTCAATTATTCATTTAAAAGGAAAAGTTTTAAATTATTTTGAAAGAGTAATGCTTAAACTATGCTATCTTGAAAATATGTACCTAACAATGATGGAAAAAAAAATGTTGGATTTTTCTACTCATTCATGTTCTATAATAATCTAAAATGTCCCCTGGTTAAGAAACTTTTGATAGGGGGTGTGGGGGACAAAGTCCTCCACGGCTTATTTTTTCTCTAATATGTCCCGGAACGCTGATTTTTGAACTAAGCTCAGAGTCCGTCCTTATTTTTTATTCCAATTCAACCACTGGATAATATACCGAGTAAACCGACTCGCGGGATACGAATAATCGTAGGTTCGAATTATTATTATAGTATACGCATTAGGTAGGTAGTTTTTTTTCTCTACCCGTGAAATAATAAATATTATATTATTATATTTACAATAATAGCAGTCCGCCGGGATAAAATATTTAAATGGACGCATTTAAAAATAACAAATTGCTTCTACTGATGTTTTGGCAACGCAATCAAAGTAATCCTCTCAAACCGTCTGTGAAACTTCTCGTATAATATTATAGGCGCAACACACGACAACGGAGTCTCTTTGTTTTTTCCATTCCCGGCCGCCTTTGATGTTCCAATTAAGACACATTTCACTGTTTCACAGACACATTGTCAGTTAATAGTATATATATATTTTCATGAAATCCCATCGGTGCTGCCTCCTCATTTGGCAGACCGTCAAATCCATTATTATTTTATTTTCCCGACATCGCGGCGTTTTATTCGATTTCGTTTCTCCGTATAATCGTCCGGCGATATATAATGTATTCCCGTCATTTGACAGACCATTGTCACGTTTTGATTTTTTTGGAATTTCAATTATTCGACAAACGGAATTTTTTCGTTGAGTATAAGGTATCTCTCTCCGTTAGTGGTTTTTTGCGACAAAAGCGTAAACCGATATTGTGAAGAACTCAACAGGACGCACGTTATACTCGTTTTTGAAGTTACTATACACTTGCAAGGTGTCACACTCAAACGGGGTTACAAATTCGAGGAGTTGCACTCAAGCTAGTAGAAAAATAATTTAAAATCGGTCCCGTGGCTTTATAATTTTTGATTGTTGTGTAATCACGATATTTATTGAAAATACATATTTACACGAAAACGGGTTCTTAAAGTAATTAAAAATATCTGTATTATCAAATGAATAAAGGACGAAATTTTCGAGTGAATCTCGTTATTGATTTCAAAAGAAGTCATTGTAGTTTTAAAACGTTAATAGTTTTTACTTTTTTAAGTAATAAACTAAAAATCCCAAATGAGATTCGCTTGCAAAATGTGATCCTCTATGGATTTCATAATAGGTATTTTAACAATCCGTTTTTACCGTTTTGCGTAAACGTGTTTTTATGGCTGAAAATCGTCCGTGTTGGCGTCCTTCTTAACACACGTTATATAGTTACAATTGGCCGTTTTGACTCGAAATCTATGTAAATGTATTCAATTTTATGATTCGACTCGCCACAGAGTGATTTTTCTTTACACCTTATTCTTGCACCTGGCCTGCATATATTTATAATAATATTATATTATTACGATGCAGGATATCGAGGGACTGGCTTCGAAAATACTCGAGTCCATGTATGGGACAACGGCGAAGTTCTCGTCAACGGGTCAACGAACCGTCATGGTGACACTCAACGTAGTCAGACAATCGTGGCCGATCGTGGGGACGGACAGTGGGCGATCTTGGAGCCAATTGCAGAGCGGCCGCGAGCGCAAGAACAGAGTGTTATCGGCGGCTGCGGACAAACAGCAGAGCGAATTGATGGCCGTCGTCGAGCCCGGGGTTGCCCAGCCCGTGCCCACAGCCTCCGTTGCCGGGTCCATGTCATCCGAACTGCTGCTGCAGTCAGATGATTATCCAACTCACTGCCCTGTCAAGAAGATATCGTCGCATCACAGGACCAAACCGGAAATGCGGTGGTACAACAAGCGTGACGAACTGATCCGACTGTTGCAGAAGAATCTGGCGGAAAGTTTGAGTTTCCAAAATCTAAGGTGAAAACTATATTGACGTATTATTAAACTTATGAAACCAATATATTATAAGCTTTCCAGAAATGACGAGAAATTATATGAAATGTATGTACAAGTGTACCACCTACCTATATAGTTACATTAATACCCACGTTAGTTACGATATTTTATACTTCAATAAAAATGGTGAACGTATGCGAGTTTTCACACCTCAATGATCGATATTCGATGTACGTAGTACACATTATGTCCCTGCAGCTGGGTTTCTTCACATATAGTTCCTATTCTTCTTTCTGAACCATATTTTGCTGCGAGACTTGGAGAGATTTTTGTGCGTTTTTTTCTTTATAGACAAGAGACAATTATTATTTCATTAACGAGATGTGAAGGTCGTTGTAAAGTTGATTCATTTGTTACATCCCTCGGGATTTCGGTTATTCGTTTGAGAAATATGGATTGGAATGATTGTCCGTCGTATGAACGTTGGATTTACTTGCATTTTCCAGCCACAGAACCAGTAATGAAAGTTTAAATGATGTTACAGTTTAGTGAAAGGTTGAGTTGGTGAAGAGTAAGGCTGCCGGCAGGATCATCGGAAAAAGTAGTGTGCGTTCGTCAAACGTCGTGAGTATTTCGACAAGAAAAGTAGACAGTGTGTATGGGTATCGCTGTTGTCCTAATATTAAAAGTATGTGAAATTTGGTTCACCGTTCAAGATCATTGAAATCATATAAGATTACGAAAATATATACAAATGTGAAATAATGTGTTTATTAAATAAATTCATATTATTATTATTATTATTATTGTATTGCATTCGGTATGGATCTTGTTGTATACGCGAATACGTTCGAATAGAGTATAATATACAATCGTGGCACTATTGTTTACCGGCTGGCGAGAAGGGGTGATGGTCGTGGTGGATATTATTCAATGGTTTTGGTTTTTTCAATTTTTTTTTCTATTATTATTCACGAATACATTTTTAATTTCTACGCGGTTCCGAATAAACCTACCCCCACCACTATTTGTCTCGCGATAGCATAGCATAGCATGGGGGACAGCCTAAGGCTTCTTATCAGGCGGTAGCCTATGATGTGTGGAGACGATTTTTTGAACGGATTTAAGATTTGGATTTAGGATTTGGGATTGGGAGGGGGGTGGAATTTAACAGTTTAATACTCTGAAAAGGCTTATGGCCCCTTCCGGGTTACATTTTGATTTGGGTGCGAGATGTGATAGAAAGAAACACTCTGTTGTCTCACGAGGCTCGCCCGTGTCTTTTTATTAAGCTATGTTATACGCGTGTACCGCAAAAATATATTACGTACGACCGCCGCTCGCTTAATAAATCAAACGGCGGCGCTAATAATAATAAAAAAACAAAACGTCGTCGCATTACAGTTATAATAATAATATACGCGCGAGGACGACCGGTGCTGGAGCGCGTGTGTATTATACGGACCTATAACCGTCCGTTAGACCGTGAAAATAGGAATTCCGCCGCGTGTGCGTACGTACGTATAGATCCGCTGGCGATCATAATACGATATTATTTGTAAACGTTTTGGTCCGCGTATATATACCATATTATAATATAATATAATAGTATATATCGTTGGTTCTCGTCCAAATCCGACACTCTCTCGCATCGCGCACGTGACGACCGACCGATGATCGTGACGTGTGCTGCGAGGGCGTAAAAAACATTATTTTTAGAGATTGCACCGCCGGGGATCCCTTTCCCCGTCGCCGCAGTTCCGGTGCACAAAATATACACATTCGTGATAAGTCGACTGGATGCGACGACGATAATATTATGTGTATATTATGTTCAGGAAATGCTGCGGACCCGGTCGACGAGCACACACACACACGCTGCCTGATGGAAATACGATGGAAAAACGGCGTGTTCGCCACAAAAGAAATCCCAAAGGTTTAAATCGAAAAAAAAAACTAAAAAACAATAGGTTCTATGTAAAAAATCAACAGTTGCGACACGCTCTACAAACGCACTGTGCTGCCCGTGTTTCCGCGCGTGCAACGTGCTCCGGGAGACGCGCGTTTCTATGGACAACCGCGAATAAAATTATCTTGGCGCACAACAGCAGCCGGGTAAAAACAATTTTTACATGGCGATTTTTGATAACGGTTATTATCGCCGGTCGAGTTATGAGACTTTTAAAAGCAGACAATTGTGGACAATTCAAAGTCGTCTTGTAAATCGCCCGCGTGAAATTTTAGATGATTTTTGGTACGATGTTTAAATTTTTATAGAAGTCGTCAAACGCTATAAAATCACTCGGTTTCTCGGTAACGTGCGTCTCCCGAAACACGTTTTTAATAGTTAATACTTCACAATAAAAATATGTTACTCGTATAGGACTATTTTTCAGTTATTCCTGAAATGTATTTAAATATTTTTCAACCTGTGAGATTTTCTTCATTTTTCTAAAAATATCCCTAAAATTTCCAGAGATGCCACCGACGAGAAAAAAACTCGTCGGCAATCCCATTTGCTACCTGGGGGTCGATTCTTGAATCTCGTAACCGTAATGTCGGATACGAAAAATCACATTTGTCACATGAAATTTAGTTTGGTCTATTCTCGAATCTGTATACGACAATTTGTTACGACAATTATGTGTGACAAATTGTCGTAGTAGTCGAATGGGTACGACAATATAATTATCACAGGACTTTTTGTTCGACTATTTAATATTTATTATCATTTCATTCCATTTTGATAAAATTATTCTTTTGTTTTTATAGTATTTTTGTGTATCATTGAACTTAGTTAATATTTTAATTTTCATGAGGGATAATTTTAATGATATCGCGGCTTTGTATATATGTACTAAATGTGATTAATACTCATGAAATAGCGGTTTTTGACAAGGTTTTTTGGTTAAATATGATCCATTTAATCAATGTGATAGTTTATTTTTGAAAAATTATAGACTAACTAAAGATCTAGTTCGACAGCTAATAGGTTTGGTTACACCTTACATTGGATCAGAAACGAGATCTTCATCTATAACAATCTCCACAAAAGTAATAATTAAAAATTGATTTTTGATTAGTTACCTATTATTATATAAATTTGAACTTTGAACTTTTTAGTACGTTTAAGAAATTAACAGCTTTATGGCAACAAAACTACTGAGCTACTTGCAATAAATTGATAACAAACAAGATATCGGCGGCTACAGAGCTCTTATCACGATTCTGTACATGATAGCGTATTGTTTTCTATGGTAACCAACTTGGTTTATGTGATAAATATTTCGTGTGTGACAAAATAATTTCGATACCCAACTAAATGTCGTTTGTAGTTCAAGAATAGGTATTTCAAATGTCGTACGACAAAACCCTACGGAAAATGTCTCATACCAAATTTTCTTAACGAGATTCAAGAATCGACCCCTGGGAATCGAACCGGGGACGTCGACCACTCGGCCACGGATCGACCCCACTATATCCAACACGATCATTTTTTACAGCGTTGCCATTGTACGAATATCATACGCGAGTAATGTACAGAGGGATTTTTACATTTAAAAATCATCTTTCTAGATTTATCTAATTCTATCTTGACTACTCGTTTCCTCGTCATTTGAGAAACGACAATCCATCCCTTGACATTTGCGAATCCTGTCCATTCACACCTTTGTCGTGGTCGGCCCCGTGACCTTTTGTCTCCCGGAGTGCATACACACATCCTGTTCAATGTATTCGTTTACTTGGTCGTCACACGTTTGGATACATAACAAAATTTAAGGAACGTTTGGATACATAGGAGCGACACCACGAGGAGGTTGACACTTATCAACTTCCAAAAATTAATTTTAATTTTTTTTTTAACTGAACTGAATAGCCAAATGATAATATCGCTTCAAAATTTCAACAATCTATAGTTTATAAAATATATAAATAATATGGCTCAAAATTTAACAGTTGATTTTTATACTGGGAGGGGGGAGAATGATTATCAAATTCAAGATTATATATTTCGTAGTTTGTACCTACAATATTTTGACAAATTTATGATCTGATAAATATTATAGATTTGTGTTCAATAATTTTTATCAGTAATTGATTTAATTTTGAAATGTTTAATATATAATATATTATTATATGTACCCAAACGAGTTTCTCTCGTTTACTTACTTGATGACAAGACAATTAAACATATCTTGTATACGTTTCAATTCATTATATTTAAAGCTATATAAGCTTGCAAAAATAATTAGCATAACTGAAAAACTTAAAATGTAGTGATGAATTTCTTATAAACTTTGCATTTTTGTGTCACACATGCCCCACCTGACCTTAATACATTTTTTTTTCGTTTGGGCATATTTAAATGTTTGGCAAAAAAAAAAATACATTTCTAAAATACATTTTTTTTTTTTTCATATAGGAAATCAAACAACAGACCGGAAGGTTATCACAGGGTGCGGACAAAGCGCCGTCAGTCGAACAGCGCGTCCGCCGTGGGGACACTGCAAACCACTCCGTTGCCATCACCGCCGACGTCGGTCTCTAAGCCAAAACAACCGGCCAAAGTGGATTGGAGCCCATATGACTTCGAACCGGTTGCACATATACCTTCGCATCATTACCATCACCAACAGCGCAAGAACGCCAGGAACCAACATTATCATCAACAAAGAAAACTGCAGCAGCAGCAGTTGTTGTATGTTGGTAAAGGAGGAGGAGGAGGTACTATTGGCCAACGTGCCATTGAGGATCATCAGTATGCGATCAAGTCTTCGCCACGTGTAGGCCGACAACAACATCACGGGGCCATCGTCAGTAACAAGTCCAAAGATGCGATCGCCGCCGAAGAACATACCAAAAACATAAACCACCAGAGGTACAAACGCGCCAAAATGGCATCAAAGAAATTCCATCATCACACCCACGAACACCATCATTACCATCACTACGACTATTATATTGTATAAGTCTATATAAAAGTCGCGAATAACTAATAATATTTTTGCAATATTATTATTATTACTTTTATTATTGGCTATTATTATTATTATTATTATTCTATTATGTTTTTGTTTTAAGCGTGCATGTTCGCTAGAGCAGCATAGGAGGAGATCTAGTTAAATATTTGAGGCCCACAATGAAAGACATTTTCTGGGGCTTAAAATGTACATTATAATTAAATATTTGGTATTCAATTTATTGCTAAAATTGTCTCTACTCTTTAAGAAAAGTCGTGAGAGGGAGCCCCCGTCCCGGTCCCTCTTAAGATTAGTTCTTAGATGGAGTTAAATGGATGCAAACTAATGGAGGGGAAAAACAGCCTTTTTTATACGCTTATACTATACACAATGTTCCTCGTATTTTTTTCAAGCCAGTGTTGTCATTACACACTTTTTTATTAGGGAGATTTTATCTTATATAACTTCCCCCTTGATTATCTCCACCTGTGCTGCTCGGGTACCTATACCAATTGGGTTGGTAAAATCGATACATTTTAAACGTTTTTTTTTTTTTTTTTTTTTAAATGTTCGATTACACAACTTGCCACCCACTGTATAGTGTACCCTCCCCCGACTATAATTTATTATTATTATTATTATTTTTTTTTTTTTTTAAACGTTTGTTCGATATTTAGGATTTCGACTAATATATGCGAAGTTTGATTTATGTATGTTCGTCCACAACCATGTCACAAAATCAAAATCTTATCATCGTGTTCCGTATATAAATATAATATTATATTTCCTGCTAAATTCGGGGTGTGGAATGTGGGTTTTTACTTTCAATGCCCCCTTTCTTAACCGGTTAACCGTCATATAATCAAACTTTTTTGAGCCATATAATTATCTTGAAGTATTTTGTCAATGTGTTTAACAGCCCTAAGTTCCTCTTTTTTTTTTTTTTTTTTGTATTATTGTGTTGTAGTATTTTTTTTTTTTTTATTATATTATCATAAGAATAAGTATTTTAAAATGCATTCATATTATTGACAAAAAAAAAAAACCGAAAAAATGAAATTTATGCATTTCATATTATATAAAAACCATGATGAATTTAGAAATATAAAACGATATGCTTTTATATTATCCCACCACATGAATGAAAATATATTGTAGTGCTGCCATTATTATATAATATCAGTATGTATTAGTACCATGGGTGCACCCGGTAAAATTTCTTTCTGTCGAATTATTCTGAAATATAATTAATTTTTATGTATCAAATATTAAATTATTGTATTCGCTAGGCTAAAATTGATTTTCTCTTTTTATATATTTATACATATTATGTGGTATTGAAATTTACAAGATAATTGAGGAGGTCACTATATATATAGCCTTGTAATCCTCCCCTGGGGTGCACCAACCTGGTTCTATATTGTGTACAGCACACCGCAAGTTATGTGCTTCTACGAATTATACCTATGTATTAGAAAAAAAAAAAACGATAAAATGACAATTTTTAATACTGTTAGACGATAATTTATTATAATAAAATCGAAACAAAAACCTCACGACAAAAAAAAAAAAATAAATGTTTTTATTTGATTTTATTGTACATAATTATATTCCTATTACTATATATCCTCTGATTATTATTTATTTAAAAATAAAAAACTATAGCTTGACAATTACTTACAAAATATTACCTATTATTAAATAAAAGTTTAAATAGAGAGTTCAAGAATAAAGGGACCTCAGTACCTGACTTGTATTTCCAATTTTTTGAGTAATGAGTTGATTTTCAGCTACGATATTACCTATGACAATAATTAATAAAGAAAGCATAATCCATAACATATAATATATTGTAGTTTATGGCAACCAGCTCATAGTCACTATTTTTTTTTTGTGTAAAACTAAGCGATAGTTATTATAAAATATTAAACGTTAATTTAATGTGAATGCTATCCGATTTCATGTGTAATGATGAACGTTTTGAAAAGTTGTAGAACTATAATTAATTTGGTCGTTATTTGCTCTATCAGTACCTACGTATTGGGTATAATGTCGATCGATTGTCCCGTCGCAGTTGGTCGATTGACCCGGAACTCATTAATAAATTTAAAATGTCTTGAATATTATTCTACTCGTATGAGTATTTTTCCCAAAATTAATTGATCCTAACAGGCAGCTGGTAAGTACATAAATATATTTTCAATTTTCATTGTGTTATATTGCATAATTACACAGACATTAGGTATATCAATATTAATTAAAATACATGGGCCCATAGGTAAATATTAGATTCAAATAATACAATATAATATCACTGCACTAATTCACAGGCCACAGGCAGGTATGTGTGATTTTGGACTTTAATTACAAGGATATATAAGTACTATAATAAAAATAACAAGTAACGTATATTGTAATGACATAAAAAAAAAATCAAGTTAAACTACATAATATTATACCTTAATAGCGTACAATTATACATATAGGTAATATGTTACAATAAATTATTTTCAATAATTGTCTACACAGTATAGCCTAACGTAATACATCCACAGGTAACAATAGATATTTACACGAAAAAATTACAATACGTTTTATCGATCTATGAACTAAGTATATACATTTAGACCGTTTTTAGGAGGTAGGTATCAAATACAAATTACAAAAAAAAAATAAAAAATTTCCAAATATTTGACACCCGTAAAACAGCGCGTGACTTCTTGTGATGTTAAATATAATATATTATACAAAGCGTTGTTGGAAATCAATCAATTTCGTGATTTTGTACATATTATATAAATATTCGTTTAGCGTTTCGAAATCTAACTGTTAAATCCAAAATTTTGATTTGGTTTTTTTTTTCGTTTTGTTTTTTAATGCCTTTCGAGATCACATCTCGTAACACTCTGTACGTATATTATCCTGCTTATTCCGGTATATGGAACTTGGCGGTCTTGTGGGATTTGCGGGACTTGAACCCGTCGATGATCTCGTTGAGCGTCTTGCCGGTGGTCTCGGGCAACACGAACGCGCCGAACAGGGCCGTGACCAGGCAGGAACAGGCGCACGCGGTCCACACGACCCGGATGCCGAGCGTGGCCACCAGCAGCGGATACACCTTGATGGCGGCGAACATGAGCTCGTAACCGCACGAGTAGAGCACGCCGTTCATGGTGCCCTTGACGGCCATCGGGAACATCTCGCCGCACACGCTCCACGGCAACGGCAGCACGGCGAACATGGCGAAGAACACGTACAGCAGGAACGCGCCGAGGAGCAGGTCGCCGGCCGGCGGGTCGGCCACGCCCTGGTACACGTGCATGTAACCGACGATGGCGGACAGCGATACGCACATGCCCAGCCCCGAGAACACGGTCAGGTGGCGCTTGGGCGCGGACTGGAACACCAGGCTGACGACGGTGCCGACCAGCCGGGCGGCGCTCAGGTACACGGCGGCCGTCATGCCGTCGATGGGCACGCGGCAGTCGCGCAGCACGTCCACCGAGTAGAACAGCAGCATGTAGAACCCGGACGCTTGCTGGCAGCAGAAGAACCCGAACGCGATGAGCGCGGGCTTCCACACGGTGGGCCCGGTGTACGCCGTCCAGCAGCCCTGGTCGCTCACCTTGACGGCCGCGTCCGCCGTCGAGTCCACCCGGCTCAGCGTGGCTATGGCCGCCGCGCCGCACGGCGGCGGCGGCAGGGCCGGCAGGTCGTCGGTGCGCGGCAGCGCGAACCCGAACCACCGTTCGGCCCGGGCGGCCGTCTCGTGCCGGCCGCGGGCCCGCAGCCACATTGGCGTGGCCGGGATGAGGAACGGCGCGACGAAACCGGCCGCGCACGACACGCCGAACACGGTGGCCACTGACCGCCAGTGCATCACCGTGCCCAGGGCCGCGGCCGTCAACACGCCCAGGCCCACGTACAGCGTGAAGATCAACAGGTAGAACGGTCGGCTCTTCGTCGGGCTCGTCTCGGCTATGTACACGTATATCACGCCGCCGGTACCTGTTGCACGGATACATTTTTTTTTTCATTTAAATAAAAGTACTTAACGAGAATTCCCCCCCCCCCCAAAAAAAAAAAAAAATAAATAAATAAAAATACATTTAAATGTAAAA
>JAIPRL010006144.1:0-28714 GCA_025469235.1 Pemphigus obesinymphae | reverse complement strand
CGCCGTAAAAACCATCCTTGAACTTCAACGAACATTTGAAAAAAAGATTTGGCCAAATTGGTCCAGGCGTTGTTGAGTTATGCGCTTACCAACACATTTTGCGATTCATTTTTATATTATAGATATAAAAAAATGTGTGCCAAAAGTATTCAAAATAAGTAACAACTAGTGTCGTAGTTTATATATTAACTTTTTCACTTTTTACTTTTCTAGCTAGTATCCACCACTGATATTAAACGTTGGATATTTATTAGGTATATAAGTTTGAATTATTTGTATCATTGATATCAGATAAGTGGTAACTGGTCTAATATAGATACGTATTTTTTTTTTTAATAAACAAAAATTCCTGTATTTATGGAATTAGTTCATAATGTATAATTTATGACAGATGAAAAATGAAAATAATATATTTTAAAAATTTCTAAAATGTAGAAATAGTAAGGTTATTTAAGTCACTGTTTGTGCTAAAAGAAATTGTTTAATCAAATAATTTTTTAAAAATATGAAGTCAACATATTATTTTTATTATCTAATATAAATGTATATATATATATATATATTTTTGTTTCCATTTTCAATATTTTTATAAAATAGCAAGACATAATATCCCATGCTCTTGAATTACAAAGCAATAATAATAATCTTGAATAAATATAATAAATAATTTTGAAGAAATTTATCCATTAATTTCATTATTATTCGTAAACTTACAGATAATGTGTCATCAAATGGAACTTTGAATGTAAGATTTCCTCTTAGTTCAGTAACTTTCCTAGATTTTTTATTTAAAAAGAAATTTGCCTGTATATCGGTATTCCGATTTGAACTACAAAATTCAATCCCTTTGAGAAACATATTATATTCTCCCTGCAATAAATTTCTGTAATTTATAATTATGATTAAAATATTGTGTTTGTTTTTAAGACTGGAGTACCACGACTTTTGTGTACCTATCTACCTACTGTCTGCGTATATTTTGCAGGTACTGTGAATGATAACCATAATAGTTACATTAATCAGAATTTAAATGGTGAATGTATGATTAAATTTAAAGTTCAA
Source organism: Pemphigus obesinymphae (assembly GCA_025469235.1). Taxonomy (NCBI): domain Eukaryota; kingdom Metazoa; phylum Arthropoda; class Insecta; order Hemiptera; family Aphididae; genus Pemphigus; species Pemphigus obesinymphae. The sequence goes on along the minus strand of JAIPRL010006144.1, from coordinate 27,652 downwards.
TAATTGTTTATGATTGAATTTAAAGATAAAAGCAATGTCTGTAATTATTCGGTAGGATTTTTTTTCTTCAAAAATTTAACTATAAAAATGAGATGTAATGATTTTTATGTTAAAAAATTTCAGGTTGTATTTTCTCTAATGAAAATTTAAATTACGTTACAATAAAATTAACATACAAAATGCAGATAATGCTTTGATCCTTAAATTTAGTAATACGTGTGTACGTTTAAATTTAACAGGAAAATATCAAAATTTTAATTCTATGTAGTATTCTAATGTGACCACGATAAATTAGAATGTGAATGCCTAACATACTCATGCATTTTTTTTAGCATAATAATGCGTTAGAATATACTTACAACCGGTAAATTTGGGTAGAATTCATAGTTATTTTTTTTTGATTCGGCAAGAGATATAAGTAATAAAATACATAAATATTTCATGATTATCCGATTTCCTGTCGTACAATGTATACCACTTTTTAATGAAATAGGCAGAAATATTCACTGATCGATGTACGAGTTTTTCACATCAAATGAGCTCGGATTTTTTGTTTTGTATAACCTCGTTTATTTTATTACTTTTTATTCATATTGTAATAGGTAAGTATATTTTCTGTAATTTCCTAGGTGTTGTTTATTTAACCGTGATAATATGTACTAGCAAAATATATAGTTTATCAATATATGTAACTTTCATGCATAATACGAATACTAAATAAAGGATAACGATGTACGTATAATACTGAATATACAACCGCGATTTAATTTATAAAATTTACAATTCAATACAAAGATAAACTACTGCGGTCCTATATTAATCTTATGTCAACGTATGGAAATTTGGTCGGTACATTGTATAAAATATGAATTGTATTTGTGTTTTTTTTATTATTATTATCAATTTTAATCCGTGTGATATAGATAATATTATATATTAACAACAGAAAAATAGGATCTTCCCCAAATACATTTCCATATATTATGTAAATATAACTACCAAAAAAACGATCAATAAATGTGATTACAATATTATTGTATTTTTATCTTTGAATATAAAATATAATCTAATAATTATATATTTTTTAAAAATCATTTTTTTTTTATATCATTACGATATAATGATAGGGTAAAACTACTATATTTTTAACACGTACAGCATAGTTCGCGACGGTCCTAATTTAGGTGCCTTAGTATGTTTGCCCTTTAGGATACCATTAGGTACCTCACCGCGTCCGTTTCAACACCGGATTTTAAATAATAATATAATTATATAAAATATATTCAATAATAAAAATGGAGACTTACAAATTCTTGCAAAATTAAAACCTATTGATTCGCATCAATTTTGAAGCTTTCGGACAAGTTAGGTAGGTTAATTTCACAACATTCAAAGCTCAATATGCTTTTCAAGTTCACTAGCAAATTTCAATAATAGAATTGCAAATTCTTGCAAATTTAAGGCTATAGATTGGTACCAATTTCGAAGCTCTAGGCCGACATGCATAGGCGTAATTAGCGCTCAATTTCTGGGTGGACTAAATTTTAATAATATCAGCGACCCGTCTGGGCTTTGCCCCCACACCACTTTTATCAACACTAATATTAACATAATATTTCTATTTATATTGTTTAGAAGTCCTTACCTGTAGTGGTTAATAGTTGCTTTCAAAGTAGAATATTTTCACTTACAGACTAGTTACTTAAATAAATTTTAATAAAAAGGATATAAATATATAATCTATAAAATATACCGCTCTAGTTATTAAATCAAAGAACAAATAAAAAACTCATTTCAAGTTGGCTGAAACATCAAGAATAACTTTTTATGCTGACGTACCTAAATAACTGTAGGTGAAGTAACGTAACGTAAAAGAAATTGTATTCCCTATAATATTTCAAATTAGGTAATGACTAGGGAAGTATAAAATATATAGTATAGTACCTATATAGTATATAAGTATATAGTAGGAAGTTATTGAAACTAAATTAGACAAAATATACATAAAAAATCTAAAATTGCATACAAAAATATTATTAATATTATAAAAGATAATTAATGTACAAATTATTGTATAAATAGTTCATAATAAATATAAATAATAGTTAATAAAATATTTGTAAATTGAGTAGTTTTGAGTTTGTTTCCTTAATCTTTGCTGTTTTTTTTATTTTTAAATGAAATTGGTCTGTCTTCAATATTTTTATCGTTAGAAGTTAATAGATAACTCTTGTAATTTGATGATCATTTCTTATGTACATTATGCATAATATAGTGTGTTATTCCTGAGAATAAACCAGCTATTAATTTGATACTCTAAACAAAAGTTTGATATATCAAGTCCAGTGGTAACTGTAATGAAAATTATATTCCAGAATATATACCTAGAAATCCTGATGGAATGGTACCAAAAGTTGTAAATCAACCCCACATCTTTTGTAATCTGTTTTCAACTATTTGTCCAATTGTATCTTTATCTACTAAACTTTGTAATCGCAATCCTTGGTCGACCTAAGCATGGATTGTCTGGCAATATTTTTCTGGGCCAATTGAATTTCTTCTGGTAGTAATATATGTTTTTGTAATGCTTCCATGGTGTAGATTAAATTAGAGTAAATTCCTGCTACCATCTTGGGCTATTAAAATACCATTCAGAATTCAATCGAAATGCATCTGGAAGGAACTCATTACAATCTATATGACTTCCATAAGATTGTAATATATTGGTTTTTGGGGCCATAAAATAAGTTTTATTATTATAGGATACTGGAAATTCATTATAACATGCAGTCTGTTTAGCATAATATACATTAACAGGTCTGCATTTCAGCAGATAAATTGCTTCTACAGCCTTAATAGGGCTTAATAAGGCGTTTTGTGGACATGTTTTTGAATTCACACTTATTATTGGAATATATATGCTTTAATAACTACTTGTATATTAAAAAAATACACAATATATTTTTGAACATTTTCTAAATTGTTCAATTTAGATACTTATGAGGAAATCACAAGTATCTTTGTTTAATTATTCCTTATATGTAGGTTTATTGAAAGAATCGAAAAATTACTCGTTTAAATTTATCATCTTAATTACATTGACTACCTATATACGAGTACCTACCGAAAAATGGATTAGTGTTCGAGTCGTAATACGAAGTTCATAGAAAAATAAAATAATCATAATTATTGTAAAGTTTTACAATGAAGAATGTTTTGGGTGTCTTTTTTTTTCATTCATATATTATATAAGATTCCCCGATTTGCCTATTATACACTATATTTTTAAGTAAATAAATGTAAACCGTTCAAGACTGTAAAAAAATCAAACAAATTGAAAAATGTTGCTCAAATCGTTCAAAATTATTCATTGTATTATTACAGTGAAATCATACAAATTAGTTAAATTATTGATAAGTACATGAAAAATAAATAAATCATAGATTATAGATTAGAAAAAAAAAATTTACTTTATTTGAAAGTTATCAATATCTAAAATGTAAAATAACACTGAGCTTTTTTATTTGGTTCTTAAATTTTAATCATATTATCGAAGACCGTTGAGTTATAGCTAAATGAAGAGTAAATTAGGTAATTAAAGAGTAAATAAAGATATAATAAAAATACATTAAACAAAAGACAATACATTCCGAAAGGAAGGTAAATAGTATCGACGCGTGCCGATACGTTTATGTGCACGGCTGATTAACTTTTCCGAGTCGATCCGATCTATTGCGCGCCCAGCTTAAAAGTTCACCCGAATGTGTATCAATATAAATTTAATTCAAATTGTGAAAAATACTACAGAAGTCCGATGGTTTTAAATTCATTACTATGAGATATAAAAACTATAGTATAAGTACCTACCTACTCTGTGAATCAGTGGGTCAGACATCAATACGGACTCGTCACAGGGTAAATAACACATAATTTAATTAAATAAGACATTGGTGAGTGTAGGGAGGTAGTATGGCAGAAGATAAGTAAACATGACAATAGGCTAAAGCAGTAAAAAAGATAATATCAACGAAAAATAGAGATAAGAAGATAGGGCAGAAACCCAAGGAGATGGTTAGAGAAGTACAGAGAAAAGAAGAGGAAGTTGTGTATGGTATTTATTGATCTAGAGAAGGTGTATGATAGGGTTTCTAGAGAAATTTTGAAATGGATATTAATGAAGAAAAGGTTACTAAAGTTGTACGTGAATGTAATTGAGGACATGCATGAAAGGACAAGTAAAAGAGTAAAGAATTTGTGTAGAGAAACTGAAGTCAGGGTAGCTGAGTAAGGAGTGAGGAGGATACGGGTAATAGAGTTCAGTGAAAGTTGAGGACTAGGGTGGTCGGCCCCATATAGTTTGAAGAGAGGGTGAAGGAGAAGAAGAAGAAAAAATAGCTGTAACTCGTCAATTATAGGTTTAAACTAAACATGGCTTATACATAAAAATGATTAAAAATGTAATAATATTGTATCAAAATTAGGGATTCCTATTTTAGAAAAGTTTCGTTTGACTTACGCATATTATGCTTTATCTAATAAAAAATCACAGATCAAATTAAAAATCCATTTAAATTATGTGTGATATAATTTCATATATGTTTAAAACTATATTTATTTTAATAATTATGTCATTAAAAGTGTTTTCATAAGAACTATAGTTTACATAAAACATGTACCTATCAAATGTCGAATAAAATTCGGAGAGGGTCTTTAATTTGTGTTTATACCTACGTATGATATAAAATGTAGATAGGTACCTACCTACTTAATAATATATAAAATTACAATGTCTATGCTGCAGTTACTCTATGGCATAGAACAAAATATTATGTCTTTGGATATTTATCAATATCATAAACGATCGTTGACGATCTACACGTTGAAAATATTTCAGGAATTCTATGGATTTGTTCATTAATAATAAAATAAATAAATTATTAAATAATAATAACAATTTTTTACTCATTTATAAATTATCCGATCATTACTTTTGGTTAAAAATTGTGAGTATGTAGTATCCATATATAATATCAATTGTTATAAATAAAAATGAACATAAAATAATGTACTTTTAACTACGTACGCATACTTCAACAACCATTTTGTTATTTTCAGTGCCAACCAAAAACTTCATGATTTAATTCATTTTTTGGGGTATAATGGAAACTATTGAATATTTGAACAAAAAATGACTTATCCTGTTTCGATGCGATGTGGAAAACCAAAGTAAGTATTTATGTACAAAAAATAATCATGTCTACATTATTTTTTTAAATTTCAATATAGGTACCTACCTATTAAAATAAGTTGTAACTAGTGGCGTATTTTCGTTATTATTTATAGGTAAATGTGAGATAATACAGTAGAATAATATTAATACAGGCAGCTATAAAATATTTAATGCTCCGAACCACTAAAATGTATTGAAGTATAAAAGTATATTCAAATTGTTTTAAAATTTCATATTTATTTATCAATACTTAACCCCTAATACTTTCAATTTTCAATTAATTAATCTTAAACTGTATTTATATACATATAATATCACGGAAAAAAAATAGTTGCAATAAACATTTTAATGATTAATTCAACCATAAACCACGGTAGCTATACAGACTATCTTATAACATTCATAACATCTTATAACAAGTCGTACTAAATATATATAGTTGATGTAGTTGTGTTTATTTTAACTATATAATACTGTGAACAATTTTTATCCGTAAATTGTCCCAGAAGAATAGGTAGGCATAGTTGTATCAATATAATTATTAGATTTGATATATGATTGTACACAAACTTAGAAAGTATATTCAGCTATATAATATAGTTCTAGTTGTAATACCTTTTAATTTTTTCAACCTAATTATTAGATTGAATGTATTAATTTATAATATGTACTTCTCGTATAGTAGGTATACCTATATTGATAGTTAGCTAGTTTTTACGTGCAAGTAAATATTTTATCTTATAGGTACCTACTGAATTAATTATGACCGATTTATTTGTGTTTGATATAAGTATTGAACGATTTTTAAATATCTGATATTATACAAAAATTCGAATGTTCGTCATTTTTAAATTATTAAACAGGTACCTATAGGTATGCATAATTTACTATTATTATATAGTATTGCTAACTAAAAATATAGGTACATAATTAATGAAATTGTATAAAAAACAATACAATTTATATACATAGTTAGGTACCTGTCTATTATCTAATTGTATTTATTGTACAAGTCGAAAATGTATAATCTAACAAAAACACAAATATATCATTTTAAAACATAGAAGATTAACCTATATAATATGAAATCCATTAGATATTGTATGAAAGCAACATATATCATATATACTTACCTGTTTAACAATATATAATTAAAAAATGATGAATTTTTGTATATGTACATACCTAATGTTGTCCGATATTTGAAGATCGTTCAATATATAAATATATTATAGTGATAAAACAAATAAATCGGTTATAAATTAGTTTTGTATAATTAACCACCTAAACACTTAAATCATAATTAATATTTATAATATTATAAAAACTCCCAGTTACTATATACGAGTGAAAGTGAATCATATGGATATGACGTATATGTACCACGTCATGCCTATTAGCACACGATCACTATTGTATTACGGGCTTTGCGGCAAGGCGCAGGGGTTCAAATTTCTAATTAAAAAGCGGATGTATGACTATTTTTAAACTAATAATTGTTTTGGAATTATTTCTATCAATTTAATAAAATATTTAAACTATATGGTTTGAGATTAATTTAACCAAACATTATACTAATATTATACACACGTTAGATTTTAACTTTTTTAGACGTATTGTTGGAACCTGTCACTAAATATACACAATGTTTTTAAACAATTATTTTCTAAACTATAAGGAAATAAGTAATAACCAGTTTTGGTTTTTTGCTTCACGGCTTAGTTATTCCTTATAAATTATAAAAAATTCGAAAAATGATCCGTTTAAATTTATCATCTTGACTAAATTTAGGTACTATATACATACCGAAACATGGATTAAAGTGTTCTGGTCGAAATTTCACAGAAAAATAAAATAAACATAATTGTATAATTAAAACATTTGTTACATTACAATGAAGAATGTTGTTTCGTGTGTCCATTGTTTTTTTTTTTTTCATTTTTATAAGCCGCGTTAACTTGGCTACCTACTGGATGTTGGTATATTATACATTTATACGCTTTACGTTTTAGTTGCTATCTTAGCAGTTTAACAATAGGTAGTATACAAAACTGCTTTGATGGTTGAAAGTAAATATATCCTACGTGTATTTAGACCAAAAAGGTAATAAGCATATTTCCAGTAGTTAGTCCAAATTAAATTTTGAAAATTAATTTATTTTTATTCTATGTTTTGTAGGAATAACAGTTGAAATTAAATGATTTATTTGAAAACAATGAAATCATCTTATAACGAATTACAATATAATAAATTAATTCGAATTATTTTTCAAGTGAAATCTTGAATAAACATTTATGAGTTTAAGTTTGTTTTCAAATATAGCTAAACTATTTAAAGTATGCTTATTTACCATGATTTTTCACTTTACATAGCCAAAAATATTTTTGAGCAGACTGTCGATGACTTGTGCATTTGCGCATACGAATGTCTCAGAATAATTTAATAAATACTAAACTCCTTAGAATAATAGACCACTTTCAACCCTGTGAAAAATCATGATGTCTGTTAACCATTTTATATATAAAATGTTTATTCGTGATAAATGAATATTATAATAATTAGTAAAATAATTGCCGTTATTACAATGCCCCGGTAAATCTTGTCTATCTGCCAGTTAAGCTAGGTATAGCGTGTAGTTTAGTGTAGCGGCGAGTTTAATACAGACCATTATTACAATGTTACCGCTAGTAATACTAACTATCGGTTAGTTTAATTTTAAACAGTACAATGTTTTTCATTGGTTAATAATTAAATCAACCGTTATGTGATAATATAGAACGCTATTATTATTTTTTGTAATTGATAAACATAATTAATGTTGTTGGTTTTTTTTTTAAATTGATATTAGTCTTTAATTCACATTTTAAAATTCACATATTATATTTAGGTAAAATCAAATATGAATAAATTAAAACGAGACAGGCAAGCCAATTTTTCACCATTAGAAGAAAATAATTTTTAGTGGATAATAGCAATCACTAGGGCTCGGATTTATATGTTTTTAAAAAACCAAAATATCTAAATATATATGTAATGAAAAATTGCTTTATATGTAATAAAAAATTGAAAATATGGAAGTTAAAAAAAAATTACAAAAAGTACATTTTATTTATATAATTAAACCTTATTCTTAATCTTGAGTGCAATGAGATACCATATACATACTCAAATTTTCGAAGTTAAATGTTCTACGGTTTGGTCGTAACACTGATTTGTACCGACTAAAGGAACATTCGACTTCAACAGATGTAATGGGTGCAAATTTAATTTTTGCAATGTCCAAAGGAGTGATTTCAATCTGCAATAATTTCCCATTTATACCGCAATGAACATCTCTGATTAATTTCAGGCAGTTTAAACCAGGATTTTTATTTAATACACTATGCATTTTTTCTTTAACTGTCACTACCAATGGTCCATGTACTTGTTCTATATATTTTATATCTTCTTCTAAGAGTCCTAAACTTTAAACCAAGGTCAATTTTCGTGTTTCTAGTTGTTTTATTGTATCCTCCAAAAATCCAAAATTGACAGATATATAATTAAATTATTTTTTATATCAGTTTTGCTTAATAATTTTTGCGCTTTTTGAATCGAAACTGGTGAAGTAGAGTCAAATGTTGACACGACCTCTTTTATTTGTTCGAAGTTTTCGCAATAGTATTTGACTGCATTTAACCATGTCCCCCATCTAGTAATTATTGGTTCTGGTGGAAGACTCAAATTTGGGTTCAAATCTTTCAGTTTTTTACGTGACTGGGAGCTTTCAAAAATATTTTTTTTACTTCAGCGATTAGCTTGTCCACTATAGAAAATTTAGTTCTAATAGTTTCTCCAATTCGATGAAGTCCATGTGCTAAACATGTCAAGTGTGTCATTGTTGGGTAAAATACATTGATGGCCACTGCGAATTTTACAATATATAGCGCTGCATCAGTTAAAAACAATAGTACATTTTCATGTTTAACACTTTTCGGCCATAATATACTCATTGAATCGTTAAACAGTTTGGCTATAGTTTTGTGGTTACATTTTTCTAAATGTGCACAATTCAATAAATATGGTTTAGAAAAAGTTTCACTTAATTTTCCAACAATAACATTTCCAACAAGCCTACCTTCAACGTCTACTGTTTCGTCGATTGAAACCCATATAGGCCCATCTTGAATGAAATTTCTAATCGAATTAAGTGTTTCCTGATAAATTTCTCTAATGTTATTTTTTCTAAGAGTACTTTCGTCTGGAATTGATTGTCCGGTATATTTTGGTAAAAAAGCATTTAAAGATTTATTTTTCAACTTTGAGATTAGAATATCTGCATGTATAAAAGCACGGCAAAGATCGGTATTAAATGACGACTTTGTAGAACCCGAAGAAATGGCCGAAGCAAAAAACTGCTGTTTGAATTTTTGTTTTCGTAGTTTATTCTCTTTGTGTTTGATAGTCCCTATATGTTGTAATACTCAAAAACGTTGTTCGATTGAAATAGATTTTTCACATACGGAACAGTAAAAAATCTCACCATCGCTTCGAAAATTTTCATCAGGAAATTTTTGTACATACTCGTTAGTTTTTCCACTTTTGGATGCTCGTACTTTCGGCATAACTTAAACACAAACACGGTCAACTCAAAATTTCACGTCTACACACGATAATTACTGCGAATATTGCAACCTAACCTTGCTGTCAATACTCCGATCACGGTTTAGGATAAATGAAAAAAAAAAAAAACATTATTGTCGCGGAAATATTATTGACAATCGTTTGTCTGGGTCATAAGACTCGATAATCATTTAAGATAAGATTTAATCACTGGTATTATTTTGTGCACGTACTTTTGGAAACACGAAATTACGATAAGTTTATGCAGTTGACAAATACAATCGTATATTATCAAAATTGTGTAAATATGTAGGAAAAAAAGGAATTATTGAGAAATATGTAAAAATATGTAATATCAAGTATGGTTCATTTTATTACAAATTATTTGAAACGAATTTATCACTTGTCTAAATTAAATTATCTAGTAACAGTAAAAATATGTATTTACCATAGAAATCCGAGCCCTAGCAATCGCTATATTGCTCGCCGCTAGTGGCCATTGTAGTACGTACACACTCGTTTAAATTATATGGATTTGCGTTCTTTTCCGGCTCGCAGCTCAGCGCGTTCGCTGCTCTCCAATGTACCATTTTAAATTTGTATATACACATTAATACACATTAAAATTTATATAACATGACCAATATTATTTGTACCTCATCACAATGAACCCGATCAAATCATTGATATTGTTACTTTTAAATTAGTATATTATACGAGTGATTTCAAACGACCTGCCGCCGAATTGAGTGCCCGCTAACTCATATTCAGCGATGACATTTCACGTAACGGAACATAATATTGTAATAACGAGCATAAAAAAAAAAAAAAAAACCATCCGTGTGGATACTGAAATCGCTGCTGACATCCATATATTTCATCGATGTTTTTTAATGGTAAACGTTTAATTTGATTCTATGTAAATATATTAATTTTATTATTTTACTGTTCTTTATTAATATGTACGAGTACTATTGAGTAGGTATTTGTTATTACTTTAAATACTATGTTTATATAAATAAATATAAACCTGTCAAGATTGCAAAAACTTAAACAAATTGCATTCAAATCATTCTACATCATTCATTATATTATTACAGTTGAATAAAGAAAATTAGTAAAATTATTGATCGATGGATGTAGCATAGTATACTTGCGTTTAACTTTGAATGACAAATGTACTTTTTAAGTTTTATATTCGTTATACTGAAAACAATTTGTTATTGTTTTTTGTTTTTTTTTTTCTGCAGTCTTGAATTCAATGATCGAAATATCTATTATTAGTTAAACACCTACAAATTACTTTATAAATAATTTTTTTTTTCATTTAAAGGAATTATTGGTACCTACACAGAAACAACGTAAAATCAAGTCAGACGATCTTACTAACACTTATTGAAATTCGATTACCATATTATATTCTACGTGTACAAACAAAGTACGTAAAAATTTTAAATAATTGTATGAGAATAATTTTATGCATAAATGTCTTTTTTAATTATATAAAATGCACCGGAAATATGGAAACGAGGAAAATATGAATTGACAAGATGATGGAATGTCGGTCCATTTATCATAATATGGGATATGTACTATGTAAGTATCTGCGTATAAATACAAAATAATATTATACTTGTTTTAGTTTCAAAATTTACGTCTAAGAAAAATTTCTAATTCTAATTACTTTTTATGATTTTTCATTAAATTATATCTGCTTGTCCATAGTTAATCGTTAAAACAACACATGTACATATATACAAGGCTGGGTATTAACGTGTTCAAAATTTAAATTAAGTTAATTTTAATAAAGTTACTTAACGCGTTTCTTTTTTAAAATTAACTTTTAACTTAATAAGTCACTTTTTTGAAAACTTGAAATGTTAACTTTATGCAAAATTATCCAAATTTTCTGTATGAGATTTTTATTTATAAGTATAGGAAATTTTACTAATTTTACTATTTAGATAAGTATATATTATTATATTACCCTATCATTATCTTCGTATTATTATTGTAATATTTAGATTATTGAATAGAATATTGTTATTTTGGGAAATTCCAATCATAATAAGCCAAAATTAAGACGGGTACACGAAGATATGAGGTAAATTTGAGTAAATTATCGTTTTATTGGCTGATGCAACACAGGCCAGTTTAGTTTTTGTGTCGAAACTGTTGATATTTTCGTGTTGAGTTATATTTTTAGTTAATTGTGTTTATCCAATATTTTAAATATATTTAATTATATAATTATATAATTATATAATACCTACTGTCTGTTTAATAATAATATTAGTGGTGAAAACAAAAATCTAAGTATTGTAGCAACTAGGTATTTTATAATTTTTTTATTTTTAATTACAAATTTTAACTTATAACTAGGTAAGTTCCTATTTTTTTCAAAATTAAATTCTAATTTCAAAAGTTAATAAAAAAATATATAAGACAATATTTGAACTTAAATTGACTTATTTTTAAACTAACTTATTGAGTTAAAAAAATTTGTTAACTTGCCCAGCCTTGCGAATATATAGGTACATATACATAATTTTCGTTTTTTACGTAAATTTTACCATTGATATTTTTATCGAAATCATATCATACTTAATAAAATATACAAAATATATAAATATGGTCGTAATATGAGTGGTATAATAGGACATAGGTATATAACAAACTATTATTAACAATAGATATTTTTTGATAATGTGTGATATTAATTTTACTAGTAAAGAAATGTTCATAAATTGTATGTCATTTTTTTTAACCGTTTTTTAGTTATTTTTGTAATATATATTATAAATAATTATTATTATAAAATATTATCGTCTCTATGAGAATCCCACTTAGATATCCATCAATATAAATATAGAATTTTTTCAATTGAGTTTTAGTTATATTTAGAGTTAAAAGACCTATTATACAATATAAATTTAAAAAAAAATTAATTATATTATAAGAACCTACCAATAATTGAAAAAAATTGATAAATTAAAAACTAAATAATATGCAACATAATTTTTAAATTATATTATACAAAAATATTCACGTTATATAAAAATCTAAACGCGTTTTTATAACATTCAACTGAACACGAAAATATATGGACGGTGTCCGCGTAAAAAGGAATAGGTACAAATCACTACTTTCGGAAAACTAAAAAAACTGTCAAAAATATCTAAAAGTAAAAATTGTTTATCAATATTTTTGCTAATAAACCTACAATTTTTGTTGATTTTTCATGCCATTCGATGTGGATTATGAAATTTTACAATAATTTGCAATAACATTTTTTTTTAATTAACTTATTCCGTTGTACCCGGACACCGTCTATATAATATTGTGTATTCGATCGCGTGTACCCCATTTTGTTTTTCGTGTTAATTATTATTATAATATTTATATTATACTATGATTGAAAGTATATTTATTCGTAGTGATTTGGGAGATTGATGGCGTTACGTTCAATCATCCAAGAAAATGTCAAGGATGTGGAAAAAATTTTTCCGATTTCATGGATTTGATTCTAACGCATCATGGAAATACTCAATAGTGTTATCAAATGGTTAGTGGTATTATATTTTCTTTTAGTGTACAGTTGTAGTTAGTTAGTATAAACATTAGGAGTAAGCTGCGTTTATTAATGTTATAATATTATATATTCTATAACTCTTATGATCTATCCTGTAGTCTGCAGCCTTTGTGTAATATCTCTGTCAAAGACTGTTAACCTATTCATCAGGTTAACTTATACCTAAATATTAAACAAAAATATTCATAATTTTTAAATAAATATTTTAAAATAATCTAATAATATAAACCACAATTTACTGTACAGTTTGTTTATATTACTGTTAAAAAATTAGAAAAAATATTTCTGAATAGAAAAATATGTAGGTAAGTACTTAATGTTAAAAGAGATATTTTGTCACTTGTTTTTTTCATGTTTAATGATCACACTTTTTCCATGTAATCAATTCAATGTAGTCCTTTGTCTGTCAAGAAATCTATTTTGTCCCTAAAGATAGTAAAATATATAATATTTATATAAATTTATAATATTTATATAAATTATTAGATTACAATATATTTTGGATTAACCCCTCCCCCCAAAATAAAGTTTAAAATACGCCACTGTTAAAATAAAAGGTTTTAAATTTGAAAATCAATAATTCCTTAAGTCTAATCTTAGAAAGATGTTAATGAGAATGATATTCGAAATTCCAAATTTTTATATTTTTCAAATAAAAAAAAACTGTAGAATATTTTAAATATAATGTAAAGTTAATTTCAGTATTATAAACATTATTAGAGTAGTTTAGATATTTACTTATATTTTTTTGTACAATAAGATTTCTTTTATTATTTTCAATTAATTATTCAATTATTTATTAAATAAAACAACTTATATTTTAAATTTCCGAAAAGTATTCGTATATTTTTTTAATTCATTTTATTACTTAATATTTGTATTTAGTTAATTTCGTTTCAGCTGTATAATCTCTTAAAATTAGGTATTGATATGAATTAAGGAAATTTTTTTAAAAACCAGTTGCTATTTGCAGGTACTAAAATATAATAAACAATATTATTTAATACTATATAATGTTAGATAATATTTTGTCATATTGTGTCAATATTCACACGGTAGACAATATCTTGTTTACCTATTATTCAATTTACCACATGTTATTAGATGATTGTGTAGTTCATTATTATTTGATGAAGTAGGTATTAAAAAAATAATGAATTCTCTTTTATACACAGCTCACTTAAAGTCCTCATGTATATTTATTTCAAAAAATAAATATTATAAACACTATAAAATTAATTTTATAAACATTTAAATATATTTTTAAAATAAAACTAATAAGAGTTGCCATTTAAACGAACGTTAATAGTTAATTAGGGTACATCACAAGGGTGAAAATTATGATGTTTTTAAAGCATTTTGTATCAAACGTTTCTTTATTATTTTATCCCTAAGGCGACGTTTGAAATAGTATAGTATAGTCTAAACGTAAATATGCAACGAAGTAAAATATCTATACATTTTACATAGACACAATATTACAATCTCTATATGTTGGCACAGAAAATATGCGTCTATCGATATCTGGATATCCATCGATATTTTACACGATCTGTGTTAATACTAAAATATAAATATATTTTCAGAGATAAAAATATATATAATTTCCTATATAATTTGTACACTGAATCTTACTGAATATTACTAAATTTTCTGTAGCTATTTATAAATTATCGTATTATTACTTTTTGCTACAAATCGTTATTTGCAAATAGTAGATACTTATAAATGTTATAAAAACTAGTGATTAATAAAAAAATTATATTTTTAATTCATGGATTGTACGACTCTTTTTTTTTTAAATGATGAAAAACGTATAATTTGTGTTAAACCAAATTATTAATATAGGTAATAATTATTAATTTTCATATATTGAGAAATTGTAATTCTATAATTATTACTTTAGTGAAAGTGTGTAAAATGTTATTAGGTAGGTAGGTAAGATAAATAAGCTGATAGTCCTTTAAAAGTACTGTAAATATATTAAAATTTTATTTAGTCAATATAAATTATTTTGTTCAACATAATAATGATATGAAATTTGTTTAAATTTATATTGGTCTATATAGCACAGTTATTTGAAATCTGTATCTGGCCAAACTTTAAAATTAAAACGTATACAAAATAGATTCCTCTCTTATGCCGCAATATCTTTATTTCTTGACATTCTTCTTCATTTTCACCTTAGCAATCTTTTACACTGAATGCTTCGTTCAATAAATAAAGAATCCTCATATTTTGCATCATAATTATTTTTAGTCGCAAATTAATTTTATGTGTAACGTATATTAATCGATTAATCGTATATAAGTTGTTCCTATCTAATTATAATACTGTAATAATTTATATTATGTATATTTACTTACAAAATTTTAGATTGGTCTTCATAAAATTTATTTTGTACATCAGGTTATGAAAGAATGATGATGTTGCTGACGAATGGTGAGGAAATGACAATTGGTAATGGAGACAAATGTATCTACAGATTTCACCGATTTCTTTCTGCGTGCCATGAAAATAATCAATAGTGTCATCAAATGGTTTAATGGTTAGTCCAAGTTTCTTTCAGTATATTGATTGTATAAATTTAGCAGTATTTAGTTAGTTAGTATACAAGGAGTTCAAATTTAATTTAATTAAATCCTAAATATTTGTGTTAACATTACACATTCTCTATATACTCTCTACATTATCTTATATATTAAAAACTATATTTATTTTAATAATTATATCGAAATGAGTCACACAAAGTGTTTTCATAGGTCATAACACTAATTTTGGTATAATGAGTACTTACAACTTATCGTGATATATAATATATATTTATATTATATATTATATTAAAACTATATATTTCTAAAAAAAAAACATTTTTGAGCAAAAACCCATACTTTTACACACGAAAATTTGAACAAACACTAAAAATATAAATTTATATCGGAAAAGCGTACGTTGCATCGCAACTAGGTGCGAGTTCTTCGATGATACCACTTTCAGCGGGATAGCATTAAAAACGACGTTTTCTATATATTTGAAAGGTTCCTTTTAGTAAGTTAATGATATAATTGTTTGTTAAATATGGCTATACTACAATAAGTAGCCTACGTGGACTTTATGGTCTCCTGTAAATTGTATTAATTACGGAATATCTATATACAAGTCGAAATACAATATTTAGTGTTCAGTTATGCATTTATATGTAGTTGTTACAATGTGATTTAAAGTCAAGCATGACCGGGTAGAAGTTCCTCGGTGTTAGGGTATCCGTTCGGGGTTAGCACGGAGTCTACGGGCCACCGGCAGTCTCGTTCGGATACCACTAACCCGAGGTTAAATACCGTGTGGTTGGCGAGGAACACCGAAAGAATACCGGTATCCATAAATCCGGTTAGTGTAAGATAGGCTAAATATTGTATTTCGAATTAAAGATGATTTAATGTATATAGATATTCTGTAAAACTATTACCGGAGACTTACAAAGTTCACAGTGGCTGCATATTGAAATACAGTCATATAATTTAACAAACTACTATATTTAAGCCACGTTCACACGGTGAAACTAGCGCATGAGAGTAGGTGTCACGGTAGTGCTCTCCCAAAATCATTTACGTATAATATGTAGGGGCGTGATAGGCACTATCACACCACCATAAAAATTTGATAGTGCGAAAGTGACTATCATAACCTATAAATTATACCTAAATGATGATTGAAGAATACTATCGTGACAACTACTCATATGCGCTACTATCATTGTGTGAACGAAGCATAACTTACTTAAACGAACCTTGCAATATATAGAAAATTTCGTTCTACGTGTTATCCCAACGAAATTAGTTTCATCGATAAACTCCTCTTAGTTGCTATATGCAACGTAAACTTTTCTGATTAAAATTTACATTTTTAAGAGGTGTTTAGGGTGTTCATCTTTTCCTGTGTAAAAATATGGGTGGCCTCAAAAATGTTTTTCAGAAATATATAGTTTTAATATTCTAAGATAAGTTGGAAATACTTACTATACGAAAATATGTGTAATATGTCACATTGTGACATATATCACCATGCGAGATATGTGACAATGTGACATTGACACATGGGAACACGTGACTTGTATATAATTATTAAAAGAAGGATAAATATAGTTTTAAATATACAATATGATTCTTAAATTAATAGCATAAATTTGCAAACAGTAAATTAAAATTATTAAATTAAATTTGAATATCTTTTAATATTGTGATATAGTCATAAATAGTATAGTAATTGAAAGTATAGTCATAGGTAGAATAGTCATAAGTAGTATAGTTGTAGGTAGTAAAGTCGTTGGTAGTATAATCGTACGTAGTATAGTTATAGGTAGTATAGTCATAGGTAATATAGTCATTGGTAGTATAGTCAGAAGTAGTATAATCATAGAGGGTATAGACATACGTAGCGGTGAATATACCAAAAAAAAATGAATACATTTTTTTTGCATCTACCCAAATTGAAAAACCTGCGGGGGCCACACCCGTCCTGCCAAATTTTTTTAAAATTAAATATCAATCTTAAAATTTCTAATTTAAATTTCAATTCAAAATATAGGTATAATATACATATGTGTATTATGTACCTATTTTCTTTTCTTTCTCTAATAAAAGTAGTTCTATATTTTTTTCTTTATGTTTATATAAAGACACTCTTACGCTTATCCTAAAATTACATCATCAGTGAAAAATTTATTCATCAATTTTGTATATGTACTTACAAATATTAGTATGAATAAATTGTTTTTGCTTCTACACAAATTGAAAAACCTGCGGGTGCCACACCCGTCCTGTTCAATTTTTTTTCGATTAATTTTCAATCTTAAAATTTCTAAATTAACTTTCAATTCAAAATATAGGCATAAAATTCACATTTGTATTAGGTACCTATTTTCTTTTCTTTCTCTATGATAATAAGACACTGTTACGCTTATGCTAAAATTACCTCATCCGTGAAAAATTTATACATTCTTTTTGTATTAGTATTTATACTAATATAAGTATGAATATATTTTTTTTGCATCTACCCAAATTGAAAAACCTGCGGGGGCCACACCCGTCCTGTCCAATTTTTTTTCGATTAATTTTCAATCTTAAAATTACCAAATTAAATTTTCATTCAATATATAGCTATAAAATATACATGAGTATTAGGTACCTATTTGCATTTATTTATTTTGTAAATTTAATTAAAATTACTTTCTAAATGGCTATACCAAATCATTCCTACATAGATCCTAAACTTGTTCATTAGTGAAAAATTTATACATTCTTTTTGTATTAGTATTTATACTAATATAAGTATGAATACATTTTTTTTTGCATCTATCCAAATTGAAAAACCTGCGGAGGCCACACCCGTCCTGTCCAATTTTTTTTCGATTAATTTTCAATCTTAAAATTTCTAACTTAAATTTCAATTCAAAATATAGGTATAATTTACATATGTGTATTATGTACCTATTTTCTATTCTTTCTCTAATAAAAGTAGTTATATATTTCTTTCTCTATGATTATATAAAGACACTCTTACGCTTATCCTAAAATTACCTAATCAGTGAAGAATTTATTCATTCTTTTTGTATTAGTATTTATAATAATATAAGTATGAATAAACTTTTTTTGCATCTACCCAAATTGAAAAACCTGCGGGGGCCACACCCGTCCTGTTCAATTTTTTTTCGATTAATTTTTAATCTTAAAATTTCTAAATTAACTTTCAATTAAAAATATAGGTATAAAATTCACATTTGTATTAGGTACCTATTTTCTTTTCTTTCTCTATGATTATAATAAGACACTGTTACGCTTATGCTAAAATTACCTCATCAGTGAAAAATTTATACATTCTATTTGTATTAGTATTTATATTTTATACTAATATAAGTATGAATAAATTTTTATTGTATCTACCCAAATTGAAAAACCTGCGGGGGCCACACCCGTCCTGTCCAATTTTTTTTCGATTCATTTTCAATCTTAAAATTTCTAAATTAACTTTCAATTCCAAATATAGGTATAATATACACATTTGTATTAGGTACCTATTTTCTTTTCTTTCTCTATGATTATATAAAGACACTCTTATGCTTATCCTAAAATTACCTCATCAGTGAAAAATTTATTCATTCTTTTTGTATTAGTATTTATAATAATAAAAGTATGAATAAATTTAGTTTGTATCTACCCAAATTGAAAAACCTGCGGGGGCCACACCCGTCCTGTTCAATTTTTTTTTGATTAATTTTCAATCATAAAATTACAAAATTAAATTTCAATTCAAAATATAGGTATAATATACATATGTGTATTATGTACCTATTTTCTTTTCTTTCTCTAATAAAAGTAGTTATATATTTCTTTCTCTATGATTATATAAAGACACTCTTACGCTTATCCTAAAATTACATCATCAGTGAAAAATTTATACATTCTTTTTGTATTAGTATTTATACTAATATAAGTATGAATACATTTTTTTTGCATCTACCCAAATTGAAAAACCTGCGGGGGCCACACCCGTCCTGTTCAATTTTTTTTCGATTAATTTTCAATCTTAAAATTACCAAATTAAATTTTCATTCAATATATAGCTTTAAAATATACATGAGTATTAGGTACCTATTTGCATTTATTTCTTTTGTAAATTTAATTAAAATTACTTTCTAAATGGCTATACCAAATCATTCCTACATAGATCCTAAATTTGTTCATTAGTGAAAAATGTATTCATTCTTAAAATCATTTAAATATATGTATATTATAATACATATGTGTATCAGGTACCTATTTTTATTTCTTTTTTTTTGTTGAATTTATTTAAAATGTCTTTCTCTCTATTCATATAATGTCACTCATACTTTTATCCTAAAATTACCTCATTAGTTACAAATATATTCATTTTTATTGTATTTGTACTTATATGAATTCTACCCAAATAGAAAACCAGTGGGGCAACACCCTTTATGTTGAAATTTAATTTAAAACTTAAAATGTCCGTACCTATATAATACATATGTGTATTTGGAATTTATTTTTATTTGTTTCTCTGGTAAAATTTAATTTTTCGTATTTTCCCGTGTATTTAGTCAGTGTATTTCAATTATATTTTTGATGAAGGGTTTATGTAGTGTAGCATAAAGACCAACATTGCTATTTATTTGTTTTTTTTTTTTTCAAATAATAGAAATTTCTTTACATACCATTCTTTTTTTTGATGTGCTCCAAATTCTATAAATGCCTGCTAAAAAATATAAAATTAACTGTCTATTAATGTTTTTAATAAATATATCATGTTTCAGCTTTTTCAAATGTTTACACGTATAGTTAGCGAGTATAAATATTTATAATTTTAATTAGACTTTGAATGAGTCGAGAGGAAAGTACTGAACTAATTTCAAATATAATTTGAGACTTAGGATTCATTTAATGTAACATTGAAACTATAGCGGTACTATTTTTTTCTTTAAAAAATGGATTTGAACATTGTTGAATATATATCATAAGTTTAAATATCCACTAACAAAATATATACTAAAATTGTGGCAAGTGCATAGTAATCACTAATCGCTGATTAATTGTATTATTAGAGTGTCTGTTAAAATATTATTAATCATTGACTTAAAATGAAAATCATTTTTAAAAAAAGGAAGTTCACAGAACTTCTATATCATAATTGATTGTGAAGTATAGCACTTTAGTGACGTAGATAATTTCAAAAATTCATTTTATATTTTATTTTAGATTACAACGAAATCGTTAAATATTTGCAAAAATGTCTAACAAAACCTAAATACACTCGTTTTGCATTAGTTATTGAAGTATACGTCTTATATTAAAAATTTGCGTAGAGTATTTTTTTTTAGAAAATTGTTTATTATATTCAACGAGTTTTCAAAATTATCCTATAATTTACAACAAGTTTATTAAAAATGCTTTTATACTTCGTCCACTAAGTTCACGGACATAATAACAATTTATGTACTTTAATTTTTAACCTTATTAATTAATATAACCTTAATGAATAGAGGGTGACATAGTCAGAATTTGTATGAATAATGTTATTTATAATTGCAAACTTAATTTCAAAGGCAGAGATATATTTATAAACTACGGTGACCATATTTTGAAAATTAAAAAACGGGACGACAATAAAAAAAAAGTGAATATTATAATAATTTTCTACCAATATCTACTTAAATTAGTTTAAAACGGTAAATAAGCAACTTTTTCTGTTAACATTTTCATAAGTCGCTTAGAAAACGATAGATAATCAAAAAACGGGACCCAACTTACAAAAGCTGGTATAAAAAGCATTTCTTTAAATTTTGTCGGGGCAATGGGACGCAATCGAGAAACGGCAGGTATGGTCATCCTATTATAAACTTCTTTAGTAACGTGCCTGCTACAAATTTGTGTACCTATATGGTTCCCTTTTCGAGTTATTTTCGAATATTAAATTATGGACATGGCTCCTTATAAATATATTTTTAAGTCTCTATCGGTGGACAATCCATTAGGCGGACATCTTGGTATTAGAATAATGCATGATTTTTTTCATTCAAAATCAATTTGGAAGGTATCCCTATATGTAAAAATTCCCTTAAATATTATTTTCCGTCGCGGTACATCATATTTTGGTCTTTTAACATCCGATGGTCATGGAACTCGATTTTTAATTCATCAGTTTTCGAATATATATTGAAAGCACAATCTTCTCAGCTCATCATTCTTTTTATCTCTTTCTCTCTCTATTTCTCTCTTTATTTCTCTCTTTTAAGCCTTAATGATTTTCTTTTTTGTTATCGCTATGATTTTGTTTGAAAATTCAATTCCTCGTCACCTATTTTTCATTAGATATCCTGATCTTATCACCAATTTACTTCTTTATCTAATTCAATATCTTCTCACTGCGTTTAATTTGGTTTTCCACCTATCCTTATTGATTATATGTCCATGGTCATTAATTATCATTTCTCATTTTCCAATGCAATTTCCTTATATACCTATAAATTTCGTTTCTACGTTCAATATTTCATTTTTTAATTTATGTTATCCACCTAAGCGTAACGTTTATTTGTAATTTCAAATTTGTCTCAACTAAATAAATGAAAAACTTTGAACGGTGACATGAATAGCTAGTTGATATATACATACGTTTTCAATATATTTATAATTATTACTACAAAACTCGGATTTCAATGCATTCACATCTATATTTTTGGAATACAATGCTCAACACAATAAAATTTAAGCCACAAATGTGTTCTTAATAACAACATTTTTTAGGGAATTTTTTTAATTCTTTGTGATTTTTGAAATTATTCTTTGCATTTTTAGTTTAGATGTTTGTATAAGTATGTTTATCTAGCAAGTTAGAAAAATATGACATACCTATAGGCAGTTTTTAAATATAAAAGCTTTACAAGATCTAACCTGTATAAAACCGTAAGTAATACATATATATATTATTTCATATTTTAATTTTATACCTATCAAAATTACGAAAATTCTTAGAACATTTTCTAAAATCCTAAATATAATGATTTTTACAAGATAACTTTTATTTTAGGATATTGAAATCCATAGCTTTATATATAAAATGAATTAATTTATTACACAATATTTCAGAAGAAAATTGGAGGTAACAACAATTGAATATAATAATTGTGTTTGAAACGACTGGAGGAATATTGCCCGGTAATTAATTGTTAGTCGTTACATAATTTGTGACCCCACGCTGTTTTCATACCTAGTACTTTTGTTTTGTTAATATAATTATTAAGAAATATTTTATCAATTTAATTAAAACCAATTTATTTTGTTCGTGAATTAAAATATGTACCAATTGTTATAATATAGCATATATCCGCATAGTTTAACAACCAATACCTATTGTAAATATGTAATAAATGATAAGGCGCGTATGTTATCAAAACTTTTAATTGACTCGAAATTATCATCACACCTGACAATATAAATATCCACATAATAATGTTATATAGCCTGCAATGACGAGAAACAATAATTTAAATTTTCGTCCACGGGTTAGGATTAACAAATAACTCTATTGTCAATTAAAAAAAAACCTAACCATATATTATGTAGTCTAATATCTGTACAGTTGATACATCATACAACAACAGCTATAAATAATAAAAGTAATAGATATTATCTACTGATGTGTAGTCTGTAGTTACGTGGTTTTATGTTTTAGCTCATTTTGAACCGATACGGATATCTATAAATAAGGATAAGTAATTAAATTTTATAACTGAGAAAAATATAAAAACAATAAATATTGCAATAATATGTCCTCAATGTCTGGTGATGTATAATATATTCACATGTATTTCCAAAATATTTACATATGTCTATGCGAGCGAATCCGCAGAGTCATTTAAATTTTGTATAAAATAATTGGATTTACATAAGAATAAAAAATTATATTAACGAATTTCCCCGTCGTTTTCGGGACATAAATTTCGTACGACCCTGTACAAAATATTCTAATATATAGTTAATAATATTGGGTATATATTTTTACGAACGATGACGAATGCAATTTTTTGTTATAAATTTTATTTTAAATTAACAATTTAATCAAATTGTATAAAACCATAACAGGCGTATAGGTTACACAAACGTATACTAATTCAATTTGATTAATTAAATTATACAACGTATATCCAATAATATTATACTATAGACCAGGGACGAGCAACTCAAAGTAACTAGAGGGCCAATTTTTGCAACTTAAAATGATCGGGGGCCAGGATATTAAGTTGATTTTGTATTATTATGTGAAACAAATTTGTTAATATATTTTATACCTATGGTAAGAACTAATATTATTCGAGTAAATTATATGTTTTATTATTGATAATTTCTCCAAGATACAATTTGTTTAGCTATTTTTACTATATTTGAAGTAAAATGTAATCGATTTTTTGATGATAAAAAAGTTGAAAGACAGTACGGGCGAAATAAAAAGGGATGCCGGGCCGTATGTGACCCGCGGGCCGACAGTTGCCCATTACAGTTATAGGATTTGTTGTAGAATTCTATAAATTACTTTGGTGATTTTATGACTTTACGGAAAACGAAGGAAAAATTCAAAAGCGTATTGAATCGATTTCAATAAAATATAATATTATTAACGATGAAGAATTGCAGACGATACTATTTATCGTTTTGTTTTGTTTCTTATTCGGTTAATAGTTTGATATGAAATTAAAAATTGTACCTACGTATAAAACCGTATAATAAACCGTCACGGATGATTTAATATTGTAATATATTTCGAGTTCAACAAAGAATATCCTCCAAAATTATTGACGGATTGTAGCAAAGTTGTATTTACTCTTAAGGCTGTCGGAGCAGACAATTTCCAATATAGGAATATTCGTTTTGAGGAATGACATATCTAATGCTTACTATACGTCTATAAACGTCTGCTCGTGCGAGTCCTAATCATTCTAAATTTTCAGAAGTTCCAAATGCTCCATAAATTTTTCCTAAATTTTCCCTCTGAATTGTTGCGAAGCTGCTAAAAAACAACGATTTTTTCTAGGACTTTCAGTTGGTCTGATTTAAATGTTGTCAACAATTTTGTATTTATTTACCATCTTACTAGGTTATGTATAAGATATATACAGTTATATAGATATATAGTTTTACAAATTAATATATATATAATTATATTATATATATTTATAATTCAAAAATTTTTTTAATTTAAAAGCTTATTAAATTGTAAAAACAAGAAATATTTTATCTGCATAATTAGCTAGAAATAGAGGTAGAACTAGGGGAGGGGGTTAACGGGATTTAATCCCCGGTCGTAAAATTTTTGGGTGACGTAAATATTTTGGCTGGCGAAAAATTTTGAAAGTGTAATACACATAAATAATGGCGTATTCAGGGCAAAAGAGGGTCTGGGGGGGGGTATATAAAATAACAGTCGGCAATTTGAAGGTTTCAGTCGGCGTTTTGAAGGTTCTGTTGACAAAAACTGAAAGTTTATGACCTTTTCTTTTTTTTTTTTTTGGGCGTAATTTTACACTTATCCCGGGGCTTCAAAATTTCTAGTTTTGCCTGTGTCTAAAAAATCGATAAATAAATGCATACCTATATATTCGAAACAATTATCGGATATCAGAAAATACGTAAACTAATCTTCCTCTTATTGGTCTAAAACCATGAAAAAAATTGAATTTTTATGTTACATAAAATTATGATAATTAAATTAACATTAAATTAGTCTAGTAATTTTTGTTTTGTTTAGTGAATTCATTAATTACCACATTATGAATTTCCTCCTAATTAAATTATTCCAAAATTGCATTTTCAGTGAGTATATAGTATATATATAGATATATAGTAAGATTGAGACACCGATACAGTCGGTATATTTGCGGTCAAGACCTTTTTGGTGCCACTTATTATGGGGTCACAGATTTTTTTTTTATCATTGTATCAGATCACTTATGATCACAAGAATATATTATAACCGAGACTATAACCTGCCCAGAAATATGAAGAAGATGTTGGACAAATTTGATGTCGATCGGTTACAAAAAATTATCGTGACATGATTATAGTTTTCTAAATATTATATGGTTATCTAAATTATAGGTATCTAAATACCCACTTTCCACTAAATATTTTGTAAAATTAAAATTAAAATCACAAAAGGAAATCACGCACAACTATTTAAGATTTAAGACTATCCAAAATCCATATTATTTTTATTAATCAATTTTCTTTCACACTTTTTCATGGTTAGGGCTGGCAGTGTAAAATATACTAGTGTTTAAGTATATTCCGAATAAATAGGATAGGACACATTTTAATATTAATTATTTATATTTGTATTGCTACTAAATGTTATTATGACCGCAAATGTGCAGATACCTATAGTAATATGGTTTAAAGTTTAAACAAATGAAAATAATTCAAAAGCTAAATTGGGAATATTGAATTTTTTTATTATTATTTTTATAATTTTGAAATTCATATAGGTTTTAGGTTTCTAAACATAAATTTATGCACCTTATATCTCCGCTGTGCCCGTCTATTTTATATCCATACGTTGTCAGTAGTTATATTGTTGTAAGTTGTTATGTAGTCTGTGTTGGTTAAGTTACTCTTAAAAAGTAACGAAGTTATGTTACTAGTTACAATTAAACAAAAAGGTAACTTGATTACTTTTTCGTTAACTAACTACAAAACTAGTTCATTATATTGCATTTAATTAAGTAAATATTTACAATGACGTTTCTTTCAATATATTATAATATGTAAAAATTACAATAATAATTTAAAATGTCAAAACTATCTCTGATTTTCTCTGATCATATAATCGTCTTCCGAATATTATGAAGTATAATGTCATGACTAATCGCATCTATTATAAAATCGTACAAACGTTAAAATATCTACTGTTTATTTTTTAGACGAATATATTAGAATGAATTTTCTTTTTTATTTATACAAATATAACGCCTTATTTTACAAAGTTACTTAAAAATAACTAACTTAGTCACGATACTACAAAAAAAAAAAAAAACAATAAAGTTACCATAACGCGTTACTTGAAAAAGTAACTACTACGTTACTACCAATGCTGGTCCATATATAGTTACTGATACACAGTTACGGGGAACATTGTTGATTTGACAATCGATTATCGAACATATTCGAATTTATTTATGTTTTTCCTAATATCCGTACGTGTCCGTCTTTCATAACAATTTTTACGAGAATCAATAAATATTTATTATTTTTATTCGTTTTATTAGTGTTAATTTTTTAATTTCTATATACTTAAGTATATCTACTATAGTAGATTAAACGAATTTTTCGAACACTTTTTATCGAACTATAGTTTATCGTTTAAAATACGATTGGAAACCGGGAGTTTAGCACGATCCCACTGTGGGATTAGTTTCAAACTTGTATAATCACTAGGTAATAATAATAAAAATAATACACAATAATAATTATTATGGAAAAAAAATCGTTTATTTTCTACTATTATTTTGTAACTACATTTTATAATACACTCGTACGAACAGGGACTGGAACCTTTTGCTTTTTTCGGTACTAGTTCCGGTTCCGGTTCTTGGAGAATAAATATAGTGGTACTGTTTCGGTACCGGTTAAAAAAAAATATACATATCGGTTCCGGTTCTTATCGGT
>JAIPRL010006143.1:0-28736 GCA_025469235.1 Pemphigus obesinymphae | reverse complement strand
GTATTTTTCAACATTTTTATTAAATATAATTTATGTATGTTGTATGAAACCCGTTACTCTCGGGTAAGGTTCGAGTTCTTATAAAAATCTGAGAATAGTAAGTTCGATACATTTTTGAATTACTTATTTATTTTGTCAACCTACAACAGAAACACTTTATGTGTGAAAGACTATCTTCTAGAAAGCGAACGCCAAATTCCGCCGCAGGCGAAATATTTTTAAAATAAATAAATTAACATTATTATTTCTCGAAAAACTTCGGTCACCGACTTATTTCGGATCCTGATAAAAAACATAATATGAGTTGTATGAATTACACTAAAATGTAATTCGACTTATATGTGGTGTTTCACTCAAAAAAAAGATACACTTACAAGGTGTCACACCCAAATGGGGTTACAGATTCAAGATTTTGCACTCAAAAAAGATGTTTAACTTACAAGTAATCTCACTAAAAAAGAGTTGAACTTACAAGGAGTTGCATCCGGTAGGTATTGTACTTAAGCTAGTATAATTTAACCATCCGATTTCAACAATTCATTAGGTAATGACATACATTTTTTTTTTGTATTATATTCAACTGCATTAAATAAAAAGTAATTAAAAATAATTAGTGATGAACGAAAGTCGCTGTTGCATCAATTTTTCATTGTAGTTTTACCATGAAAAAAGCTGGTTAGGTTAGATTAGATGGTGGATGTATTCAATTTTAAATCAATGATAAATAATTTCTGTCTATAAAACGATTCTGAGTGAAACTTGATGTTGATGTAATACTATTTTCCCATTGAAAATAATTTACCTTTATTATTGATAGTTTGTCTTCACTCTAAAACTACTGAGAAAATCGGAAATTATCATTTTTAAAATACCAACAACAGTAAACTTGTATCCCCAACTGTATTTTATAGTGTATAGTATATTTATGTATGTGTATCGTATGTTTATTGTGATAAAGAAAAAACAATATTACGAGACTATATGAAATAAAAAAGAAACCATACAAAAAAAATTATAATTGTTATGAATTTAGGAATAAAAATCCACATTTTTATTATCAATTTATCATATAATACATTGAAAACCATATAGGTCAATGCTGTCAAAGAAGTGTCGAAGAGCAAAGTTATACTCACGTTTAATCTCTCAGATAGGTACCTACGCGCACACGGGAGATAGGTGACCGTATATTTTGTTCAACGATGAAATTTCAAAATTACAAAAGATTTAAAAGCAACTAAGTTAGAAGCAATTATTAATATGTGTAATATAAAACTTCATGATTATTTTTGAAAATTTATGAAAATTCATTAAAATATAATGCCTAATTGTATATTTATTTATACATATTGATAATCACGGGCTGTTGATAAAAAAAAAAAAATGCAAATATGAGTATTCTGTGATAATATCATTCTAAAACACGATTAGATTGTAAATAATCACAATCAACGTTACAATCATGTAACATAATAATTAAATCTAAAGTAAGTATTTTGGTATATATGGTATATAAAAATTCCTTGGGGATTTTTTTCCCAGAATTTTTATTCCGATTACCGTAATAACTATGTAGTGAGTTCATGTATAGAAAAATATTTGTTGTAGTATTTAATTTAGGATTTAAAAATCTAAAAAATGATACATGTCGGCAGTATGATAATTATAAAACTTTATTGAAATGATTTGCGAATTATTTGGAACAAGTTCATATTGTTAAAGAAAAATTTGAATATTTATGATTTTCTGATCTAGCATACAAAGAGAAAGAAAAAGATAAAGCTTTAAGTGAAATAAATAATACAGTTCTGACTGTTTCGTTTGATCTGCAAAAATGTTTGGCAACAGCGCCCTTTTTAACAAGTGACTTTTATAAAAGTAAACTTTGCACTTTAAATTCAACAATTTATGTGATTAATGGAAAAAATAAATCCACCTATTGTTATTTATGGAATTAAGCTGAAGCAGCCCGTGGTGTATAAGAAATAGTTTTATGTGTATATAAATACTTACCTACTTGATAAATTAGAACACTTAAATGATATTTAGGATGTAGTATTTTGTAGTAATTGCTGCCCAAGGAAAAACAGGAATATTTTTATAGCTGTTATGTTGTTGTATATTGTAGCCAAGCCAGGATTAAGTGGGGGCCCAAGGGATGTATATAGGTTGTGGGCCCGTCTCCCACAAATAGAAAAAAAAAAAATAACGTCGTAGTCATATACAGTATTATAAAATTAGCCTATATATTATAATTAATTGTCTTCTCAAATATAGCATTATATTTTAATATGGACAAAATAAATTAAAAATATAATATAAATAATATTTATTATATTAAGTATAATAAATATAATAGATTAAAAATAAAATTATTAAACACGGCATATTCAGAGGATGCTGCACCAATGATTTTCTGCGGTAAAAATTTATCCACGCAAAACTGATAAAACGGATTTTTTAAGTGATTTTAAAATTAAAATATCTATCAATAAATCGATAGAGTACAACATTTCGGAGTGAACCTTTTTTGGGAATTTAAATTTACTGATTAATTTTTATATTTTATTTTCGTTTCTACAAACGAACATTTTTTTCCTACTAACCAATACAATCCGCATACAAACGACTAGACATATTTGTACTAGCATACAAAATTTGTGGGGGGGGGGGGGCAGGGAAAATGTGCGTGAAGTTGCGTCCAGTGTTAAGTATAGATAACTAAAAAATATCTAAATATAGATAAAAGATAGCTAAAATTTATATTATCTATATAAAGATAAAAGATAAACACTTTTGATCTAGATAAAAAAAAAGATAAAATATTTTAATTTGTCGCTTAGATTCATATTTTTAAATTAAAACCTTAATTTTATGATAAATTTGTTTGATTATAATTTAGATAATAATGATTAAAATTGTTCCATAAACCATTTTAATTTTAAACAATTTTCCTAACTGAAAATACTTTACCTAAAAATATATAATATATCCAACACCAGGAGTATGTGCATCTTACCGAAATTAATCCTTTTTTTGATGTTTACTAACATTAAAAATAATGGTTTGATATTTTATCAATCTCTGTTGATTGAGTTGAATTCGAAAATATATATTTTGACTGAGTAGCCATAAAAAACTGTGTGACACAGTTTTTTTTAGAATTACTAGTTAAAATCTCTTCATTTTTATTAATATTATTATACTGTATAGATAGTAATAGTATTGAATACTGCACTCGTATAAATTATTACACTATAATATAACCACACTCCATTGTATGCGTAAAAAAAAGACGTCAAAAGTATAGAGTGGGGGGGCTTCAAGTATTACGTCAGCATATATTTGACCATTTTAGATCCCTTCCTCCCCCTTGTCAGATTATACAAAATCATATATATAAAAATTGTACATCAAAATGATGAAACTCAAATTTAAACATAAAAAACAATTATCCAGATAAATTAGCTTAGATAAGTTAAATTTCAATCTAAGATAATTGCTTAGATAATTTGGCATTATTTATCTAGATAAGATATAAGATAAGTAAAAATCTTTCTAGATAATGCTCAACACTAACTTGCGTCCCGACCAAAAAGGTCAAGAATCGGTCTAAACATACTTGCGTCCTGGTATACATTTTTTTTTTAAACTTAGTTACGTTCCTAAAATCAATAACTAAATAATCGATGATTTTGAATGCCAAAGTGGTTGCCTACCGTTTATGGTTGGTCGCTACTTCAGTTATCAGTTTAATAAAAACTTAAATTATAATGCATTTCATATTGTTATATTAAATTTTTTTATTTATGGTAACGTATTATTGAATTATTACTCAATTGTTATATTTATATTCAAAATACAATCAAATGTAGTAGGTTTATAAACATTATTGGGACATAAGTGTGTTTTTATATAAATATCAAACCTATATACACAATAAACATTTTTACATCAAATATAAAAATAAAAAAAATTCACAATAACAATATAATAAAATAGGTAGTACTAATAGGTATAATAGGGTAAATACTGTTCTTGTTTTATTTATGGTGATGTAGGTAACCTTTTGTTGTTTATTTAAATTTAAATTTAAAATTGAGTTATAGTGGTTAGTACCAGTAATTGTTAGATATATTATTTTGTTTAAACTAAAAATACAATTTTAATCATTTTTTAAAAATTATATAATACCTATTTAATATAAGCCTGTAAGTACGAGTATCTACGTATAATAATACTGTTAAGTATGAAATTGCATGTTAATTTAGTTTATGTTATTATAATACTATCATTATCTACCTATATATTATACTTATAGTTATATACATTATAAAATAATAACGACAAAATATGGTTTTATATTAAAATGATAATGTTCAAAGTTAACAGTCAACAGTCACAAACTATTACAAATACCAGTATACATGATAAAAACCATAAAAGTTAAAAAATATACTTATTTATTTTTAATATCAGTTTTAGTTGAGTACATGCGATAACATTGATTATAATATGCTAAATTACTATTGTTGTCGAATATACTACCTGCTTAGTTTACCTTTTTCCGGGACACAAGTACTGGCCAAACATTATAGATATAAATAATAAAAATAAAACCCTTAAATATAATAGTTTAGCTATAAGACAGAATATAATTATTAACAGCATTTCAAATTAACTTGGAACAATAAATGCTATTATCGTACCTGCAGAAGTCCAATGCTATTGTATTGGCTTATAAAGATGATACACGTCATTGCAAAACATTAGAATTTATAATAAATTACAATATTCAGTTATTATCCTATAATTCTATTGAAATTTTTAATAAACTAATAAATTAATAAGAATTCTGTTGAAATAATTCCTGATGATTAAACATTTTTTTTATTAAAAAGCAATATGAATAGAACTGTTATTATTTCAATTATTACATCCATTTATAAAATATTTAAATAAATTTATTAAATGTAAATTGATTACAACTACAGATTACTCAACAAAGAATACATAAAATTTTATAGATAAAATTAACAAAGTTAATATTGTTACCAGGATGCAAAATGATTTCATAGATATAAAGAACCTTTACAGGGCTATCCTAGGAGGGTGTGAGGGGGTATAACTTGTTATTATTTGTTGTTGATTTTTTTTATTATTCATTTGTAATCCGATGATGACTTACGATTGAAATTAATTGTTACTTATAAATTTTTTTTTTTGAAAACTGGGTACATATTATTTTTATAATATATATTTATTTTTATAGAAATTATTACAAAAAAAACAAATCTTATTATTATAGAACAGAAAAAAAATATCGCAGTTGTAAAATAGTCTTGTTACACTCTGTATAGGTTTATATTTATAACTTATAAATTATATATAATATACCATGATCCATGTCTCTTCAAAAATGATAATAAGGATGGTGGTCGAGTATATATAAATATGAAATAAGTATTTCAACTAAATGGACGCAGAAGAAAGCTTAAATAAATGAACTACATAGATAATGCAATCGAATAAATTAATACAAAATTGAAATTTTGATCTCAATAATAAATGTATAATGCAAGTAGAGATAAATCATTAAATTTTAATAATTCACATATTACTTTACTAGGTAGGTATTAACTACTCGCTGTCTATTGTATCATACTGCAGTGCATTTTTCAAGGAATTTTAACTGGGAGACAAGACAAATGTTTTCAAATGATTTAATCATTAATCATTTATGGGGATTTCATACTTGTCCCTCATTGCTATATTAAAACAAAATATGTAAAATTAAAAAAGTAAGGAAATATGGAAGGGTAATATAAGCTCGTAAAATAATGGAAAATATTTTTCTTAAAAAATATTTAATTCGAAACGTTTTTTAAACTAAAAATATTAATATTTATAAATTATAATGTATATATTTGGCATTAAAAATTATTTGTTTTTTGTTCTTGTTTTCCAATTATTTGGGGTCATTCAATAAATTCATTAACTTTAATTTAATTCAATATACCAAATACTATTTTTCACCAGCTATTTTCATATGATTCTCTATCACATCTCCTTACTGTTTTTCGGTTTCCCTATTTCCCTACTTTCTTTCATATAATTTTCCTTAAATATTCTTACTGCCTCTGTCTATTCGTCCCTTCTCAACCTGAAATACACAGTATTAAATGTTCAATTAATATCATGTATATTATATTTAATACGAAATTATTTTCGATTTAAAGATATAACATTTTATCAAATTACGGACGCATGCTTCATAAGTCATAACAGGATAGTAGATAATATTATTATCTTGTATAAACGAAAGTTATAGAATATGGGCATTTTTTCTTTAAGACCTTTTATCTTTTAAAATAAAAGAGGTTTTTATCTTGTCCATATTGATCATAATGTTATCGTATAAGGTACTGCAGAATTTATTGCAAGTGTTTTGCGATACGTGAGTTCATAAGAGTTTTATGTGCATTTTTAAAAACGATTACGGGAGATATTTTTGAGTTTTTACACGTCTCGTATGCAGGTTCATTAGAATAATGAACATCAACATGGCCTTAAAAGTGTCCTAAAATATCAACCAATTTAGTATTTATTATATAATTTTTTTTTAAATAGAAATAAAAGTAATTTAATTTGAATTACTTCTATGGGCCTTATTGTTTTTAATTAGTTTTCAAACAAATATTGACTAGCATATATTAACTGTAGATCAGCTGATCCTATAAACACCCCCTCCTAAGTCTACACACTGTGTATAGAGAATATACACTTTATTATATTTGAAACTAGATATATTAATCGAAATATTAATTATCAAAAACATTTTTGTAATTAATATTTTGAAAAACTCTAATGAGGTTGTTTCCTTTGATTTATTTCTAAAATGAATTTTTAATGCTTTTTCGTTCGTTTTTATGAAATATAATTTTTTACTGAAAATCATTAGTGTGATTTTATTTTAAATAATAATTTTTTAGGTTTTTGTTTTTTGGTCAAAATGGTACAAAAAATGAACATTTCTCCATTTATCTATTTATGCTGTGTGTCATATTAACAACGAATTCTGGCTGTAGTTTACAGTAAGGAAATAATATATTAAGTGATTGTATTTAGGGAATTTCGTGTTTTATGTGTGTACTTATAAAGTCCGGTATGATGTAAATTGTCGGGCATTAGTGACTAGTCGATAGTTTACATTAATAATATTATTTATTACTTAAGTTAAAATTTCCAAATAAAAATGTTTTTCCAAATAAATTGAACATATTTGAATATATATATATATATATATAATAATATAATTTTTTTTTTCATTTTAGATTATAATGAACAATGTTATCATATACATTAGTGTTATTAAAATACGGTATTTTATTTTTAGTGAGTATTATATGTATGTGCATATTATGCCTGCATAATATATTATAAAATTATTTTTATCATGTCGTTGTCGTACCTAAAAATATCAGAGATTGAAGACTAGTTATACTACTATGAATGAAAAAATTCATTTTCGTTTTATATTTAAAAATAGTGCTACGCGATAAAAAAAAATGGTCTAAATCATGTCTACGATTTTTTATTATCAATGTTATAAGCATTTGAGGTTGTCGTGTGACATCATTATAATCTATTCTCACGGCGACTTCCTATACTTACATAATACCGTATTTATTACACGCAGAAACAATTTATTTATCCATTATTATGAGCGTAATAATACATTTATGGACATAGGCCTATATATATATGCTCAGATATTTTTAAAGTTTATAATGTTCTATGTAATTTGATATATTATAAATTATATTATAGTTAGTTTTATTACCTGGTTTTACCTATGCACAATTTTACTGTTTAATTAATAATTATTATAGGTATGCATTTATTTATTAATTTCTGTCGGTATAACTTAAAGATTCTCGAAATTTTGAAAGTGATAAGTACTAAAAATTTGTCTTAAATATGTCATGTACAGTTTCTATAAGTTTATGCTGTTGAACTGAACGTCTGAACGGTAGAAAATTGTCATAGTTTATTGCACAAACGAAACTGTACAAAATACTACAAACAAAATTGAGTATGCAGTTCTGTGTTCAATCTGTTCTGGTGTACACGTATTTAAAATAGTTACACATGGAGAAATTCATCATGATATTATATAATATTTATTTCTGTAACTAGATATATAAGATCAGAAACGGGATATCTGATATTATTCTGATACCCTGGACAAAAAAAATGACGATTCGTTTCTTAGGGTTTGGAGAACTATCTTCTTGAAAGCAAATTTTATTTCTGCCAATACAAGCGAAATTAAAATTTTTGTTTTGAAAATTAATAATAAAAAAATATGATAAAAGTTTTATTTTGTCAGTCTATCGTTCCCTTTGTGATCTGCACCCTGGGTGATCGCCCAGGTCGCCTATAGATTTCCGTGGTACTTATAAACGGCGAGAATATTTGTTTTTTTATTTCATGCTGAAGAAAGAAAAATGAACGGACATTTTAAAAAATTATGAGTTTTCGAAATATTAATTAATTGACATTTGAAAAATAATGAAGTAAAATTTCGTGAATTTTTCCGACTTAACCTTAAACTTGGAATTTGAAACACTTCTTCCCCTCTTTTCCTTCAAGATTAAATTTCGAAAAATCCTTTTGTTTTTATGTCATTAAAGGAATTAAATGAAAATTTCAGCTTTCTACAACCAGTAGTTCAGATTGGGCGTTGATATAAAAAAATAAAAATGATTCGTAACTTTATAATATACATAACTACGTAAAATATTATAAAAGCATACCTAACACTAGGTATTTCCAAAAAATATAACCTATAAAGTAGATCTTCTAGTAGATTTTAAAAGGTTTTCTTTCATTGTATGAAAATACATTTTGAATCTTCAACAGCTATTATTATACCATTATCATGTTCTGAACGTTTTCGATCCGTAGATAAAAGAACCGATCTTTGCATGGAAAAAATAACGCGATGAGCCGTATTTGTTATCAATTAGGTTTATCATTCTTATTAATCCTGTAATCCGTATTTATGAGCAGAAAAAAATTTGAATTTGGAAAAAAAAAATAGAAAAGATTAAAATGCAAAGTTTATAGATAATTTATGAAATTGTGTAACAGGACCAATTGAAAAACAGTTATTATGCGCATGTTATGTTTTGAGAAGTTGGTGTAAGAATTTAAATAAAATATATACCTAAGATAAAAAAGATATTGTTTTTAAAATACTAAAAGCCCTAATATACACGAAAAGAATAAAAAATTTTTTTTTATAGAACTCTGAAGGTATGAATGAACTTGAAAATGATAAGTACACAGTAGATTTTTGAAAGTAGTTACTTTAGAAGTAGGTACATACATAAATAGTAGGTAAATACATAAATAGTAGGTACATACATAAATATTAGAAACATACTCAACAAAAACTGAAAAATTGACATTTTACAACAGAGTTAAATTGGTAATTACCTAATATTAATGTGTTTTTAAAGGCATTACATTGAAGTACGAAGTATTGTTATCTAGATGGAAAATAGTGCAAACGATTGGACTTATCAAATTATTGCTTTGATATTATTATTTAGGGACAAAACGTTTGAAAGAACCATTAAATTTATAAATAAAAAAAGATCTATTAAAATAATAGATAAATACTACAAATAGACTTTCCGAATGACAATTATTTTAGTATTTACTATTTTATTACTTATATATTTTTTAATTTTCATTAGACATTTTAATTAAAAACTATATCTTTAATTTACTTATTTTTATTTTTTATTTTTATTGGCATTTATTAAAATTAAAATAACACGATTTATTTAATGATAAACTAGTTGATAACAACCACGATAAAAAAAACCCCAAAATACGGCTTATCACGTCAATTCTTTTCCTGTGAAGATCGATTCGTGTAGATATGAATTAATCTGATTTGTTCCGAAAACAGATGATGCTGAATGAAAATATATTTAAGTACGTTTAAATGTTATTGCTGTTCCTATATACCTATGATGAGACGACGAGAAATTTATTGAGAACCAGTTCACCTAAAAAAGTAGTACTACAATTTACAATCATCGATATCAAAAATATGTATGAGTATTCTCAAGAGCAAAATAGTGAAGATTATATAATAAATTAAAATGTTGAAAATAGTTATGATGAAGGTATACAGTGTGGTATGGATAAGTAAACAAATATTAATGTTACTGAACCATGTTGTTCTCCGTCTGACAAAAGCTCTCCAGATATTAAATTAGAAACAACAATTTACGAAGAAGATAAAGAATGTCGTGGTGCTAATACATATTTATTACTAGATAAGTTGGATAAAGATGCAAGTTTTATAGGTTTTTCAATTTTTTTATCTGTTTATCGAAATCATGTTTTATAAAAGCTGCTTAATTTTTTACATTCTCTATCATATTTTGAAATAAAGGTCATAAATGAAAATGGCTTTTCTAAAACAAATTTGTACGTCGTCCTCCAAGTGGTATTTCTTTCTTGACGAATTTCTGAATGTCTTTTAAAATTTTCAGATCATAAATTCAAAATTTTTTTTTAAATTATAAAGTGTCAATTTTGGAAGTAGGTACTCCTGGCACTCACACATTAAAATTTTGAACCCAAAATGGTCTCATTTTTTGAAATTATCTTCATGAATGAAGGGTCATGAATGGGAGGCAAATAGGAAAATCTGTGATGTTTTGAAATTTTCCGTTAGTAGAATTTTGTAGAACGTTATTAAATAGGCCCGAAATAGATTTCAATATCTTAAATTAATTAGTTGGTAGATAAAACAAAGAATAAGAAGAAAAAGTTAGGTACTAGACTGATATTTAATATTCTGTGCGGAGCGAGGAAGCTAGTTTTGTACAATGATGTTTTTAAATAATGTTTTTTTTATTCATTGATCAAATTTTCAACCAGAAGACTTGATTGAATCGGTACATTTGTATTTTGTACCCCTATTATAATATTATAAAATATATAATATTAACAACTAACAACTAGTATACTGAGCTGAGGTAGAACGTGTGTTTTACAGTCTCGAATGTAATTCTAAATGTTAACACTTATATTTTATAAATTATTATATCCACGCATTTCATATTTATAGTAATGATTTTTTTTTTGTAGATATTCTTACAAACCATATATATATATATTTATATTTATTTTATAGAAATATGTATTATCCTCCCCTTGGGCTTATATTTTTTCATTTTCCTATATATTTTTAAAAATAAAAAAATAAAGAGCCCAAGTTCAAGGAGGAATACATCCTCCAAATTCCCCCCGTAAAGCCACTGTTATAGTTATTATAGTATATATATAGATACTTATACTGTATATACATACGGCGACGTACATATAGTTTATATCTGTTGTAAATTTGTAATATTCATGAAATAGAGTTTATACATTCTACTCGTATGTGGTTATGCAAAATATAGTTGTTTTTTTTTTTAATATACTTTGCCAAAATAATGTTTGATTACTAACCCGTAAAATTCTCAATGTCTATCATTAACAAATCAATAACGTATTTATACCTAATACCACTGGCGTATGCAGGATTTTCAAATAGGAGAGGGGCTCAAAAATAAATATGTAGTTACTCAGTAAACACAAGATTAGGCATGAAAGAATAAAGTAGGTAGTTTTTCAGTTTTATAATATAATACTGTGAAATATATATATTATAATATATACACATATAATTATATAAAAAAAAATATATATATATATTATATATATTTACTTCTCCACAAAACCAAAATATATTGATTTAAAAACTTAATTACCTATGATTAATTCTTATAGACAGAATTTTTTTAAATAACAATAACTGAAAATAGAGT
The DNA here is from genome assembly GCA_025469235.1 of Pemphigus obesinymphae. Taxonomy (NCBI): domain Eukaryota; kingdom Metazoa; phylum Arthropoda; class Insecta; order Hemiptera; family Aphididae; genus Pemphigus; species Pemphigus obesinymphae. The sequence continues at coordinate 16,833 of JAIPRL010006143.1, read as the reverse complement.
TTCATGACTTCAAAGAGTAATAATAATGCCCTAAAAGACTAAAAATGAATAAAATGACTAAATTTTTGATTCTGAGCGGTGCAAAATATTTTCGATGCTGTTTAATTGTTTTATATTTTTCTATGAGCACTTTATTGACCAGAATACTTGATGTCATGATCTATTTTATAATACGTTAACACATTAAAGCTTTTAGTGATAGCGTTAACCAATTAAAGAAAGTACAGCTTGTTTAACTTAGTAAAAATTTAAAATAATTAAACTATTAGAGCTGAACACTAAACGTTAAATTCTAAAAGTTTCAATATAAATATTGTTTAACTTGATAAAGATAGATTAAGTTAAACTGAATTTGTAAGTCACTGTTGATTTTGATTAATGTATAAATTAATTTAGTTTAAATTCTGAGCGAAATAATTAATTGTCTGCATATACATTTTTTTGGGTAGGAATCGAGCAGAAGTTTTGGAATAAAGATATTTTTGTGATAGGCAATTTTTTCTAGTTGGTATTTTGAATAAGTTATTTTTTGATTTTCCCGGTAGTTTTCTTAAATGTGTTTTCAGTTGGTTATTTTCTAAGGAGTATTTTACAGATAATTTATTGTACCTACATGAAAAAATATAGTATGTATTATATGTTTGAGAAGTTAATGAAGTTTATGCAAATAATGAAATTAGTGTATGTGAGCACTTTTATTTTCGTGAATTGTAAATACAAGTTGGTGAAGTAAAATAAGACGGCAAATATGATTTATTTTCTTGTTGAAAAATAGCTTTAGGGCTGATAAGATTTTAAATGTTATTTATTGGGTGTACTGATTTTAATTTGTAATATTCAAAAGATTGCTTATCATTTTACCTTATTATTATAACTAATTAAAATTGATTTATTTTAAACTTATTGACCAATTATAGATATGAAATTAATTCATATTTTAGAAATATTGTATGGATTAATTTTAATTGGATTTGTAAAGATTTAAAATTGGTATGCACACCGGACGTCTAGGTATCCAAATCTCGTCAGCCGTTTGAACCTCTAGCCGATTTTATTTTGGCCGACTGGAACCACCTTCCGCGCAAGGAAAAAATATCTTTTATAATAAATAGTATTTATATATAGGAAAATAACAAATAAAGTTAACATAGTTATCTTTAATCTATTGATTTTTTAAAATTATATTATACCAAACTTTGCTCAAAATCATTTTTTGAATGCAAAATTTATATATTAACTTTCAAATTTTAAATAATACACTACACTATCCTGTCTGGAGACGAAGTATCCGCTTTTCTTTTTTTTAGATTAATATTTTATATATTGATAGTATCTACCATATTATATTCTTATAAAATACAATTTTAATTAACGATCTGTCATACTCAGTATACAATATTTATATTAATTCTAAAATCAACAACCTTTTGTAGATAACTTATCAAGTAATAAAAATAACGTTATATGATACCAGAAAACAATTGTCATTTATTTAATTATTATTTCATTAAATTCGCATAATACAATGTTATTTTTTCAGAAAGATTATAGAATTATTATAGTTCAATACATCACCATGTAATGTTATATAATATGATTAAAGTATAATATACTTATAAAATATGAGATAGTAAAATATGTATGTATATATAAAAAGAATGTTAAAAACTAATGAAATCATAATCTGGTAATAATAATAAGAAAATTAAGAGGATGCCACACTAAAAATATAAATCAACTGTAAAAAATAGTTTTGTACTTTTTATGTATTGGGAATTATGGTCGTATTTTGTTTAAATATTAATATTGTTTTTTTTTATAAGCTATTAACATTTTTGTAAAACTTTGAAAATTTTGATTGATCAACTAAATAAAAATACTCTGGAAATACAGAAATATAGTTTTCTATTATAATTTTTTACCACTGTAAATAATATACGACCAAATTCAAAATAATAACATATTAAAAAAAAATAATAATAATTTGAGATCATACAATAATTTTGATAAAAGTACTGACAGACAACAGTCCTGTGTCTTTTAAAAAATAGAGTATATTATGGCGTTCTCTTAATTATAAGTCTTATAGTTACACCTGAGATAATTTCAGTAAAAGTCCCTGTCCATCATCAGGACTTTTTCCTTAAGTGTTTCAGCGTACATAACTGTACTCTCGATATGATCCTTCATGAACAACTGGTTGGCTATTATCATAAGAGTGCATTCTAAGTACTTGTTGATCGAAGTACCAAGGAAGCTGGCCGAAACAAGATACTTAGTGGCACCAAGTTCTCTTAACAACTGATACAGGCATTTTCTCATCAACAGTACAAGATCATTTTGCAGTTCAACATTATTCACGCAATGCTTATTGGGAATAGGCAGTTCTAACAATTCTCGCACGGTGAGAATATATTCAGTCAGTTGCATTGAGCTTATATCTCCATCCAAAACCTGAAATTGAATGCAATTTATATTAAATTTTTTTAACATACAATTTTATTATTTAGTTAGGTTATTTTTTGAGTTTAAATACTGAAATTAGCACATGCCATTTAATAATATAGATTTTGATAAAAAGTTTGAGTAATAGGTATAATTTGTTATATAAGTTGGCATATTAAACGAACTAGAGTTAAATATGACTGATTAAATAATACTAAAATATTGAAACGCTTTTTGTTAAAATGTGAACGGAAAATTTTCTCCCATTTTCCTTCTTTTATCTGCCATTGAATATTGTTGTCAATTTATACGAAATAAATAAATTATTATAATTTATCAGAATTTGTTACCATGATTATGGTTGCAGCCAATAGAACATTATTGCGTTAATAATGTAATTTTACGTCATTACTTAATAATTTACCCTTGATATTATTGTATATTTTTGTTACTATAACTAAATAGTTTATTTCAATAAAAATTAATACAGAGATAGGTATCTAAATTTAATTATATTTGACGTAACAGAAAATTAAAATTTATTCGTCTAAGATATAAAGTTATATTATTTTTACAATTATATTAAACAAAATATTTAACACTTAAATTTACAATAAAAATGTAAATTTTTATTAACTTTAACTTAATTTAAGGCAGGTGGAATGAAAAAAGACCCTTAAAGTAGTCTTTACAGAGATAATAATAGGGAGGTAATTGTTGTTTAACTATTCTGTGGTTAACACAATATACAATTTTCAATATTAAAAATGTTTCTTTTAATTTCTAAACAATTTAATCAAGACTTTTAATTTTTAACCAAGTATTTTTTTCTCTATTAAATTAATATTATAATATAACAATATATATAATATATAATATAATAAAATTTGTTTTAGACTTAAATTGATAAAAAAATTTTTAAAAGTTTAGTTAAAAATTTGAAATTAACTTAACTTTAAATATTTAATAGATTATATTAAGAATATTGCTAATTAATAATCATTGTTGTGCATGATTACTTACCATTGTCAAGAATCTAATTTTATCCGGACGACTCCTCAAAAGTCTAGTCATTCCACAAAGTTTCTTCCGGTCAGGTCGATTGATGCTTTGCTGGTTTACTTTTTTTATGAAGCTAGTAATGTTATTATCGTTAAGATATTCGATCTCTTTGTAGCTGAGAGAGTTAAAGAACCAATCATACTTTTCGAGCTTAGAGTACTCAAGCCATTTGTAAAAAGGCCCGTCCATATCCTGCGAAATAATAGTTAGGGCGCCCGTGAAAAAACGCGAAGATGACATATACTCCACTGAAACATATATAAATATCGATAATTATTACAAAATATCTACAGTGTAATCAAGGAGTGTAGTAAAAAGTTGACAGGACATCTATTAAGAAACGATGCATTAGTAAGAACCACAATAGAAAGGAAAATATATGGTAAGACCGAAAATAGTTATAGAAGACATTGGAAAGAAAACTGAAATTAAAAAGACCTTAAATTTGTCCGGTGACAATTGATCCGCGTTATTTCATCCATCTTCAATTTGTCCGGTAAAAAAATACATTTTAAAAATAAGTATATTTATATTAGGTGATAAATAAAATAAATGATTACTTGTAAATAAAACATATAATTTATAAAACTTATCTCAAGACAAGTACCTACGTATATATATATATATAATGTAATAAATTATAATTATATTATATTATATTGATAATTTTTTAAAAGGTATTGCACATAATTTAAATTTGTAATTAGACTATGTAATAAGATAACAAAATATATTATTATATTGTGATTTCAAATTTGTAACTACATTATATACATACTTATATAGACATAAGTCTTATAAAATATATGTTTATATATAAACTTATATGACTATACATTTATAAGTCTTATATGTTTTATCGACAAGGAATAATTAATTTTATTCATCACCTAATATATTTATTTTAGATACTAAGATTGGTAAGTAATGTATTAATTTTAGAATAATGATTATTTTATTAACAAATTATTTTGTACTGGAGTAATTGTCATTGGGTTTAATAGGTACTGGACCAATTGTCGCCGGTAAAAATGATGCCAATTGTCAATATTTGCCGGATCAAATTAACAAAACCAATTGACGTGGAACCAATAGTACCTATGGATTATAGATATAGAGAAAAATGGAGAAACATAAGAGTCGTTAAACCATTCAAAACAAATAAAAACAAATTATATTGTATAGGTACCTATACATTTACTAAGTAATAAATTAGTATTTACATAATGACATTCATATTGGAATAAATACAATTTTACGATTAAAACAATATTAATGATAAGTACCTAATAACACATTATTGTTTTTTTAAAAATCAAAACTAATTCTCGTGTTTTTTAAATTTTAAATAGTTAGATACTTACATAGGTAAGGAATTGCCTAATGCAGTAGTCTAATTAACTAAATAAAATTAAGCCTAAAACTTAATTTTTTTAGAAATGTTAACTGAACTAGTTAATTTATTTTGTCATTGGATATTAACTAAAAATTAATTAATCCAAAAATTAAAATTAAAATCTAATTTAAAACTATTCAACAAAGTGTATTATATTTGTCTATCAATTGTTTTATAAATTTATTAAAAATTAATTATTACCTATGATTAAACATTGGTTTTATTTACTTAACTTATTGCAGTACATTTTCATAATCATCTAGTTAAGATAATTTATAATAAAAAATAATTTCACTATAGGTATACAGACTATGGTCCCATGTCTACTCGTTAAAATCATGGCTTATATATATTGGGTTTCCTTTAATTATTATGAATGATAGAACACAAAAACATAATGAGTAATTAGGGGTTCTATGTCAAATCATTTTCAAAATCAATTTAATATACCATTATATTAGTTTTTTTTTTCGTTAAAAAAATAATTTTGGAGGCCCATTTATGAAGAAAATATAAAAGCGAAAAAATTAATTCTAGTATATCAAACAAAAAATATTATAGACCTTTTCCTGAACAATGCTTAAAATATCACGTTAATATAATATTGTTTTGAAAAATTATGATACAAAATGCACAGTATAATTCTACTCAAATTCTGGTTAGTGATCTATAGGTATTCATTCACAATTATTTTATAACCTTATAGAGAATAAATAAAGAGAATTGTAGGGACTAAGGTTAATATAAAGGTTAACATAATATATATGTTATCTATCTCTGATAAAATATATATATAAAATAGGTGTTACCAACCTTGGTCCCTACAGAATAAATTTGTTTATAAAAAACCATATTATTGATAAAAAAAACCTGTCTATAAATGTATTTTTTTCATTGGGGTTTTAAGAATCTACAGACAACAACTAAAATAACTGTTTATAATAAAAAATAAATGTCTATATAAGCATTTATTGTTAAATTTATGTTTACAATGTAGATACATCTAATTTATAAACAAATATTCTAATTAGTAATAAGATTATTACAAGCTAATGTATACCCTGTTATGCAAATAATACTGTTAAAATGTATTTAGAACGGTTTATATTTTTTTGAACACAACAGGAAAAATTATAAGCGTAAAAGTGCAAGTACATGTTTTAACATGTTCCTAAGTACAGAAGGTTTATGTTAAACAAGATAGGAAAATACAATCTTCATATATGTTAGATTTTCAGGTATCTATATATTATGAAAGAAAATACGATATAAATCGATTAATTAATTATTTAAATTATAAATAATTATTGTATTATTATTACTATCATTTATTATTGAACGGACGGATATAACGAGTCACGGGAACATAAAGATTAATATAAATTAATTGAAAAATAAATTATTTTTTTCGTTTAAAAATGTATATTTATTTAATATAATTGAAATTCGAAGATGAATTTTAAGACACCATGTATACGTAATATATATTTCAAGTGACAGTACACATATCATAATATACATAGATACCGATATGGAATAGGTACTTTATTTTAGGTCTTTTATTTTATTCATTTCTTTTTTTTTATAATTAAAATAAAATTAAACGATATATAATATTGCGAAACAAAGTCAATGTAATTGGTAAAGTAGGACCGATTGCTTGCATTTTGTTATTTTATATATTACGATTGTGTGTTTTTTGGTGGGACTTATGGAAATATATTTAGGGGAAGCATATGTATGATTACGTGTTATATAGGTAAAATTAATCCTGTATTGAATTTAAAATTATAGTGTTTACATACGTTAAAAGACTATGTAGTAGATATACTGTATAGGTATATTTAGTGATGTATTTTCAATTTTTTTTATGGAAACCAAGAATTTATGTAACCGCACTCCTCTGGTACCTATATATTTGACCACGTTCATTGGTAAAAATTGTCTAGTTGAGATGCAAAAATTAAAGGCATTTGTAGTTTTGATAGGAGAGGGACAGATTAGCTATGCATTTCCATTTTTTTTGTTATTTCGATATTTTTTATTGATGGATACTACAATATGTTTTGTAGCACAGTTTTGATTACATCCTACATTCCAATGAAATTTAAAGAATCAGCATATTTAATTTAAATTGTTTGAAATTTTTATCTTTAATTTATTATTTTAAATTATTTATTTGGAATATTTTTGTAAAATATGCATCACATGGGAATTTTTTATTAGTTAGCATAAGTGATAATGAATGAAAAATATTTTTTAAATATTATAATCCTATAATCTTATTTTTCTAATAGCAATATTAACTGTAGTGGTGTATTAAGGGAGGGGGGCTAGGGGCGAAATTGACTCTAGAATCACGTTTTCGAGGACAGCAGTTAAAGGATTCTGTTAAATAATATTACAACTTATTTGTGAAATATTTGATACACTATATTTTTTTCAGTTGGCAAATAATATAATTAAAAAATGATTCTAGGGCAACGAAATTTTAAATACGCCAATAATAAGTATATTTGGCACAAAAAACAAGTCAGTAGGTTTTTTAAATCCTTTCTAGACAATTAATTTAATGCAAAATTATATTTTTAATTTAATAATTATATCTGATGAACTGGTTAACTCAAGAATTCCACACTAATACTACATATAGATATAATACAGGATATGATAATTGTATAATATTATATTTAAAAAATATTAATTTGATTGACTTCAAATTTGAATAAAATAAAAAATTAATTAATTTTATATAAATAAATACAAAACAATTTGAATAAAAGAGCATTTGTAAAAATTGTTTAATACAATATAAAAATTTTAATGTTTAAAAAAACACACTATAGAACAAACGTATAAAATAAAAATAAAACATGTATCAAACGTTTTTATTTAATTCAAAGTCTCTCTTCCATAAATACGACACTGGGTATATTATGTGAATTTATTACCATAATATTTTATTATATTTCTACTCGCATAATATTTTACTAAAAAATTGAATAATGTTTCAAGTACCATATGTAGGTAAATCACGGTTTTTTGTGTAATATTAATCTTTTTATGTTCATGTAGGTACATAGCTTTTTGTACAAAAGCTAAAATTTTGATGTTCATTATTTTTAGTGAGTTATAGTAATTATTCATTTTTTATACATAAGTTATCTCTATATATATATTAATTATCAAAACTATTTTTAAATTCTGACTGAATTTAAAAGGGAAATAGGTACTAGAATCTATAGGCTTTTTAAAATATATCTAGTACGTCGCATGAAAACTCAAAGGTTTCTATTGGCAATCGTAGTACTAAAGTAATACGTATCTATATGCCGTAATTGTAATACGCACAATCATAGTTTATCCGTCGCAACAAGTAGGTACTCTCGGTTTTAAGGGGCACAGCCTTCTGTAAATGGGAAATTTCATAATGAATTAAAATCGAATAATTAAAAAATTTTAAAAAATTTATATATCTTCAACTGTTACATAAATGAAATTTTTTCAAAAATATGTTTATTGCTAGCTAGTACCTATAATAAAGAATATATTATGTCATTATAGTGTATCAAACGAATTTCTGTAATTGTTTTCATTTGTAATGGTTCGAATTGTTTTCTGTAATTTTGTCATAGAATGTTTTTAATTTTTCAATAACTCAATCTTACTGATTATCATCATATATTTAAAAAAATAAAAATGTAAAATATTCAAAAATTTTTGAGTTTTTAAAAACTTGAAATGTACCCCTTATTACGTTATTGTCTATTTACTGTCTAAATTTTCCTAATTATAGTTACAGACTTCTTGGTACTCATTCACACAAAATGCGTTTATATAAATGTATGTATAAATAGGCATATTTCAAAAGTTTTTGATTTTTTTTTTTGTTTATAAATCATTATTTCCAATAATGTAGATATTATAGTTTTAAGCAGAGTTGTGAATTTAATGGACTAAAAACTTTTAAAGTATACACGTACCTAGTCCATTTATAAATGGTGAGATACGCACTGAATGTCATTAATAAGCAATATTGTGCGAAAATATGCACAATATAGTAATTTAATTTTCAATTACATATTTTTAAACACAAATTTTAATAATTTCGTTAGATTATAGATGACACTGGTTCACAATGCTCATGATTCATGATTCTTTCTAAATGCAAGTACGTACGTAGACACGAATATGGAATAATAGTATACAATTTACTACAGTCATATTGTTCAAGAACTTAAACATTTCGCAAATTACTTAGTAAAAATATCTTAGTAGAAAGATTTGAAGAAAACATGTTCAAACACTCATTATACGCAAAATATGGTAGATAAATTTGTATTTATGTTTTTAAAGCTATATGAAACAATTTTTCATCGAACTATATACTATTTTTTCTGTGAAGACCAACAAAAACAGGTGAATAAATTAAATTCAGACTTATTATTAGAAATGTTATTTATTTAGCATTATTGAAAAACCTTCCGTACTTTTTTGGTATTTGGAAATTAAACTTAATGGTTTATTTTATATTTTTTGGTCCCCATCATGAACTCGTATAGTGCGAAATCCATTATTCTTTTTGGATGAATAAGGGTACGGTTACTATGGATGCCAGTTCTGACGAAAATGTGTTCTGACGAGTATGCACGAAAAAATCAAAATTGTTTGAACGCTCAACTGTTTCTGACAACGTCGTGTATGTTCTGACGTATTCGTCGGTGTCAGTGTAAACACTTTGATTGAAAAACAGGCGTTTGTTTGTTCGGACGGATTCGTCAGGACTCGTCAGAACTCGCATTGAAAGTAATTACGGTTGTAGCCATAAGTATAAATATAAAATTATTGTTTTCAAAATGTATTAATAAATGTATTTTTTCTATTATTTACATTTTCAACAAAAATTACACTATTGATAAATTTAAATAATTATTTATATTTATTCGTTTTTTTTTGTTATAGCTTATATCAATATTTTAAAATCGCATATTTTTATACGGTGTTTTCCTCGGTTTTTTTTTAGGACAAACAAATCTCAGTATAAGTTATTACGTACATACATACACTACCGAGTCAACTGCATTTTTACAATGGTTTATGTTATACAATGGTTTTCGGCTAATAAATAATTTATATCAATCATTTAAAGTATTCCACAAACTGAATGTACAAGTTACCAACATATATAGAATAACCCGCTGATAAATCAAGTTTTTCAAATTATTCGGACAACATTAAAACAAACAATATTTTAACAAATAAAAATTTTACTGATAAAAATAAAAGTAATCTTATCTAAAATATATGGTTAAAATATTAAAAGAAGTACTTTGACGATTACGTTGTTTACATGTTTATGTGTATATATAGGGTGCTCTTATGATATTCTGACAGATGCAATAGGTAACTATATAATACTGTACCTAGTATTTAATATTGTAAATTTATTTTTATTTTTATGTAAATAATTGTTACATTTCAAATATTTTTATATTAAATTAACCTAGTAGACTTGATGGTTAAGATTTTGTCATATCTATAAGGTTTGTCAATGACACCAATATTTATAAAAACGTGTTTACATTTCTCGTTTAAAAATTTTACCTATAATATACCGTAGATACAACAAACGATATCCAAAATACAATTAAAATTTAATTATTTAAATTATTTAAAAAATATAAATTTATAGACATTCATAAACTTTATTGAACAGTGAAAAATCTTGTTTTAGTATTTTTATTTTTTAATCAAATACACGAAAAGGCTATTTAATTTGTACTTTTTAAAAATTTGAAATTTGAAATAAAATCAAAAACTTACCTATTGCATTTGTTATAAAACATACTGTATATATTATATATTTGGGACATGGGTGCATGTTATATCATAATTATATGACCTACGTAATACCTGCAGTTATAAATATATATTTATTGCCTACATTGTACACTCAATAATCCATATATCTTTCACGGAAATGCATTGCAAGGCGTGTATAGCCATGATATATTTTATAGGGAACATTTTGTCTCCTGCGATTACTATCTATATTATTCTGTACTAGCAAACATGCGAGCCACTGTACGATAACGATTTGGTCCACTGTATTGTTGTAAAACTTGTGAAGTACCTGCTTTTATTTCGTAGGTGAGTCACCATCTTAAATTATACCAATATATATTCATTGGTGTGTTTAGGATTTCGTTGCTTTAGGTAAATATATTTTTGCTGTTACACACACAAATAATTTTAGTTACAAATACAGCTGAGGAGCTATAAAAATAAAGAAAATCATTTATTGGTCTCTAAAAACGTGTTGCTCGAGGTAAATTTCCCTTTAGCCCTAGTCTAAATATGTCACTGTAACTACGAAGTTGTTAATTTGTACGGAATAATAAGTAATAAATAAAATTATTATATTACCAATAATTTCAATATTTTCTCTGTTTGTGTTACATTATTGCTATTAATTAACTTATTTAAAAGATTGACCAAATTTTCTGGATAATTTATATCTAAAGATTACAGTATAGTTTGTTAGGTATAATATATAAATCCAGATAACGAGAATATTAATCACATACACAAAAATAAAAACCTATTTTATTATAACATAAATATTATATTAAGTATAAATAATTTCTATAATAATATAAGGAATTGAATCCTAACAATTCCACCCCCATAGTGAAACCACTGAACAAAACTTGTTGATTCTTGTTGCCATTTAATGTTCTTCAATAATTTACACCTTATTATGTGGACACGTCTATCAATACCAAAAACTGTTTATAAATATTATAAATCAAATGGTGTGACTAATTTTAGTAATTAATCTTCCTTCATCAAAATATTAGGCTGTCAATTTGAATACACTCGATCATAATATACCAAAATAATAATCTAGCTAAACCAACCAACAAAATTAATAAAAATTTATTATTAAATAGTCTATTTCGTAATATATTAGAATAAGCCTGAATTACTTTGCGTAGTTTTCAGGGCTAACATACAATAATACAATATTCAGATATTATTATTATTCTTATGAAAATTAATTCGTAAATGATGGATTAAAAAAAAGCAACAATATTTATAATATAATTATTTCATAAATGTAATTATATTACAATTTCTCATAACAACATAATCAAATATCCTGTATAGATAAGTTACTGTGGAAATATGTATATATTAACTATTATGCAAATAGCTGTTGTTTTCATTGCCTATCTAAGTATTATATATGATACATCCTGTGGGTTGTTTGATAATAAACATAATATTAGAAGAAATCCGAATTCCATGTGTTTATCAAAAACAAAATGTATATGTATTTACCTTTTAGCAATACATTATTTTTAGGTCCATCGATTTACCAATACTTAATTTATAAGACATGCAATTTTCGATAACAATATAGTTATTTATTTATTATTAGGGCTGGGACTATTATGTCAAAAATCTGAGAAAATGCGATTACTACTTTATAATTTTTAAACTTGTTTAAATGAGCTAAAATATATAAAATTAGTTAAAACTAAAAAATCCTAAGAATGTAAATTATTAATTAATTTCAATGTTATCATATTTTTAATTTTTAGACACTTTTATTAAAACCAGTTTAGGCACAAGTAAAATCAGTTAAAACTTCTAGATAATATACAAACGATTTATTAAAAATTAAGAATGTAATTAATATTTGCATTTTGAAGTATAAAAATAAATAATGTTTTTTGTTGACTATATATACCAACTAGTTTATATTTTTGAATATATAATCACATTTTAATTTTATATAAATCCTAGACATATATATTAGTAAAAAAACTAATTAACTTTATATTATATCAATTAATAATATCAACACTAATTATAATTTTTATATGTATTCAAAACACAACTATTTTAAATGTAAGTATTTATAAATGTAATAAACAAAATAAGTGATTATAGTGTAGGTAAATATAGTTCTATTATTAATTACTTTATATAAAAAAATATAAGTAAATCTAATTACTTTTACATATTGTACCAACTAAGATATATACCTAATTAGTAACACATATCAATTAAGATTTTTTTGAACAAATAATTAAAAAAATAATGTCTTATGATTTTAAATTATTGATATTTAATAATTTGTTATTAAACTAAGTTGATTTAAACGATTATTATATAAGAAATATTGTTATTAAAATTTATTAAATATCCAAATTTCATTTAATTGCTATAAAATCATTAAAAGACTAGATGAAGTTAGTGATAACGAAAATTATTATTTTAGTTAAAATTCATTTTTTTTAATGATACCAACGACATAATGAACTCGAACTCATTTAGAATTATTAATTCAAGTACATTTTTATGATATTATTCACGAGTAAGTTCATATTAAAATTCACTTTATTGTATTATTTTTATTTTAAATTTTCATAGCAATGAATAGTTCATTGTATATTTGGAAGCCACTACAAATGTAGTCATGAAAAAATTGAACGTAAAACAAAATATTAAATACTAAACTTAGTATTAATATATCTAAATAATTAAAATAATATTAATATACTACTATTGATATTGAACTTTTTATTATCACCTATAACCTCATTTGTTCCGATTTAAAAGTTCCCACTAAACGATAATTATAATTTTATAGATTCAATTTATTAAACGAAAATATCCAATGTTACACATAAACTTTATTTTGAAATCCATCTCGAACTTTTAGTCGTATACTATACTCGTACATTCAGAATATTAAGGTTTATTCTATAATAAAAATTATTCAATATTTATCTTAAGAGTTTCTATTTTAATTAATTTTACTAATAATATAATATTTAGGAGTGAAAATATATAGATATATTTAAATTTGAGATCAAAGTATTATTTATACAATTTATTGATGATACGGCATAAAGATTATATAATTTCTGCGGGTATACCTACAAGTCAAAATTAAAACTTTATAATAACATATTATTAGAATAAAAGATAATACATTTCGTTATAGTTAACATTCTATGATAATATATATATATATATATATATATATATTATTTGTATAATAGTTCAATAATTAATCTACGCAGTTATCATGTGTGTAGTTAAAACTATATATTAAGCATTGTGATCGATTATAGAAAAATTGTAATATGATGTTCTTCTATGATATAAAAATATGCTCTCTCCGTCTACCGAATAAGTAATATTGCAAAATTACATTACGTAAAGTATTCATAATTAATAGTTATTGTAGTTTCTATGTGAAAATTCAAATTTAAACACATATTACTAATGTTTAAATTTAAAATGGAGAATTTTATCTCGAAAATTATTTTTGTAATATACTGTCAAAGACAGATTTGTAATTTCGTTGTTACATATTATTTTATAAATTGGATTTGTCATATTCCAAAATAGATAATGTTTTTAAATTTTCGCTAATACCTATTAATAATTTTATTTTAACCTAGACACCACAGTTAGTGTTTGCATACTTTGAAATTTTTATATTGCGCATTACTCATTGAATTATAATCACTGCAAATATTACATTTATTGTGGTTGTTATATCCTCTTAGAACAAGGTGTTAAATTATCTGCTATATGGATGCCAATTATATAAATTAACTATTATATATATACATAAGTCAAACCTTTCTGATTTATCTTATTATTTATTTATGTAATATTAATTATGTTGAAATATATTAGTACATTTGATTTTAATAGCATCTTTATGCTGAGTTCCTCGTATTTATTATTAGGTATAGTTTTGCGGTTATATTACAGCGTTTATACTAAATCATGTTACTAATTCAACTATTTAATATTAAACCGTGTGTTATTTATGATCACAGACATATTATAGTAAAATTTTTTAGTACTTACTAGGTACTTAGTATTACATAATATTTTATAGTACGTACCTAATGTGTTTGTAATTTCATTTTTATCAGATAATCCACTTTTAATAAATGTATTTCCAGTTTTCAAAAGGAGTGGTAAAAGTAATTATAATCTATTGTCAAAATTCTGCATAATATAAATTAACTTCTTATTAGCTAACAACTATCAGATTTATTAAAAAATATTTTCATGCAAACAAAAGGAAATTCTAGTTGGAGAATAGTTAGAAAAAATATATGTAGGTATTTACTTTTTCTCCAAATAAACTTTGATAATGTATTGTGTTCGTTTCATTAGTTAAATATTAAATACAGCAATGTCTAATTGACTACGTGTGTTTAGTAGTTAAGTGGTGCTACTGGAGAAGTCCACTCATCGACCATAACAATTTAGTAAAAAAGTTACTTGGCTAATATCGGAACTGGATTTAGTATTAAACAATTTATCTACATTTTACGTGTAAACCCCATTAACCATACTTAGCTTCGTTTAGTACTTAGTCTATAATCGTATTAACTTAATTTAAGAAAAACGTGTTTGAAATAAAAATAACATAAAAAAGGAACATAATAAATATGAAGAAAATACATTAAAAGAACACAATATTATATGTATAATTTGACTTAAAATATGTAATAAAAATAGTACCAGCCTTTTTAATATGTGTATATAATTAATAACTAAAATAGTTGTATATTTTACGGCATTTCATTCTTTTTGATATTGTTAGCGCCTCTTTTCTTATTTGAAAAATTCTGCGGACGCTAATGACAGAATTAAATATTAACATTTTAGTATGGACTTTATAATGTCCTATATATTCAAGTAGGCCGTAGAGAATGCTATTATGTTTTATAAATTTCCATTTTATTATATTAGGTACCACTATATATAATACATTATATTGTACTTTTGTAAAATTGTCACTGAATAAATGTGAAAAAAACTTTGATGATAAGTAATTAATTTCAATAAAAATACGTTTATTTGATGAATATTTTTTTATGAATATGTTACTAATATTTTATTGGAAAACCTAAATATATGTATTACAAGAAAACATAAACTAATAAATACATTTATAACATGCATCATACATTTAAATATATAATTTTATAATTACATCCAATTATAATTATTATTTGAGTCTAAAGCCATAATATCCAAAAGCTAAAACTATACAACAATTAGTATGTTAGGAAACTGATATATTGAAAACATGTCAATAATGTTGCTATGTAAAAGGTAAACATAAATTTAAAAGCTAAAAACTATTTTTAATATATCGTCAAATACCTGTAGTTTGAACACTAAAAAATATATATTTGTCAAGTATAGTATTTATATTGCATTTTGTTCTATTGTCTGAGAATTGAGTTCAAAAGAAATGGATAGTTTTTAAGAAAAACACACTTGTGATTACAATGTATAAAACGGTTAAAAATAAGTTGATACCTATTATAATTTTATTTTTATGGGTTTTCATATTCGTGTGCCTATTTTATTAAAAAATGTAATACAATAAATTATTTTCGTTCAAAAATGAAGTCAAGTTAATGATGATGTTTTAAAGATAAATTACGAGTATTTATATTTTATTTTATTTGCTTTTATAATAACATAAAAAAGGAATTTAAATACATTTAATATTACTAAATACTTTTCAAAATTCATTTATATTTATTTTTTAATGTAATACAAAGATAAAAACATTTAAACTTAAACCCTATATAATGTAGGTTTAAATCAAATTTCAATATAAATAAACTAGGTATACATTTATTGAAGAATTTGTTAAAAATACTATAAAAAAAACCGGTTAGTAGGGGGTGGAAGCACTTCGCTCGTCGAGTGTCAGTGTGGG
The DNA here is from genome assembly GCA_025469235.1 of Pemphigus obesinymphae. Taxonomy (NCBI): domain Eukaryota; kingdom Metazoa; phylum Arthropoda; class Insecta; order Hemiptera; family Aphididae; genus Pemphigus; species Pemphigus obesinymphae. The sequence continues at coordinate 148 of JAIPRL010006143.1, read as the reverse complement.
TGGATGCACTTCGCTATTGGCCAGGATACTCTTGGTGGATGTATTGCATTTGAAAGCAATGATAAATCATTGCATTCAATAAAACGATTCTGAGCGTAGCTTCGGTGTAGTATACATAACTCTTAATATTAATTATATACCTACTCAG
>JAIPRL010006142.1:0-28736 GCA_025469235.1 Pemphigus obesinymphae | reverse complement strand
ATCATTGCACACAGCAAGGAAGGGTATTATACTTCTAGAACTTTAAACGATATGCTTTTGGCCTTTCTGTTAAGCTAGCGCATTTTTCAAATTAGGAGAGACGACGATGGGGATTGTCAGGGATTGTGAACGTGTGTTGATTCGCGATTAATAGGTTGGGATGGAGAAGTAATTTTGAGTGAAACTTTTTGTAGTATGTTTTAACTAGATAAACAACTGATTCTATGTTTAGGTCTTTGTGAAGTGTAAGATTGGAAACGTACCAAGGAGCGGACGTAATTGTACGAAGAGAAATCGATTGAAAAGCTTCGATTGTTTTTAATTGCGAAGGTTTAACACAACCCCATATTTGGGCTCCATACAACCAGATGGGTCTTAACATTGTTTTATATAAAAGTATTTTGTTGTGAAGAGGAAGTTTGGACTTTAGTACTGGATGTAATAAGTGAGATCTAGAATTTAGTGAGTTTCTTTTGGATTTGAGGTGAGGACCCCAGGTAAGTCTTTTATCTAAAATAATACCCAGGTATTTTACTTGGGTTGAGGAGGGGATAGGAACTCCCTGGAGGGTGGGAGTGGGCATATTTTTTTTATTTAAAGTGAAAGGAACATGAACTGATTTATCGGCATTAATTTTAATTTTCCAGTTTGAGGACCACTTATCAATAAGATCAAGGTGTATTTGAAGAGCATTGAATGCTACGAACGGATCCCTATTAGAGGAAATAATAGATGTGTCATCAGCATAAGTAGCTGTGATGGTATCATTGGTTTGAGGGATGTCAGAAGTGAAAATATTATAAAGGTCAGGAGAGAGATCGCTTCCTTAGGGAACACCTGCTAGGATTGGAAAGATTGAGGAAAAACAGTTACCATGTCGAACTTTAAAGGTTCTGTTTTCGAGGTAAGAACGAATTAGTAAGTAAAGTGGAGCAGGGAGGAGTAGTTTCAGTTTATAAAGTAAGCCAATGTGCCAAACCCTATCAAAGGCTTGAGCCACATCCAGGAAGACTGCAGGGCAATAATTTTTATTTTCGAAGGAAGAAGAAATTTTGTCGACTATTCTGTGGACTTGTTGTATAGTGGAGTGATTTGCACGAAAACCGAACTGTGCGTTAGGAATAACTTTTTGGATTTCAATTATTGGTCTAAGTCTTTTTAAAACGATCTTCTCGAATAGCTTGCCAAGCACTGGGAGTAAACTAATGGGTCTATACGATGTTGCAATATTTGGTGGTTTTCCTGGTTTAAGTATGAGAATAACTATGGATAGTTTCCAGATAGCAGGAAAATAGGACAATCTTAACATGGAATTAAAAATGAAAGTTAGGTATAGAATTGTTTTTTTGGGGAGATGTTTTAAAATCTTGTTCGTTATTAAGTCATAACCAGGGGATTTGTTGGGCTTTAATTTTTGAATTGCATTTACAACTTCATTTGGGGAGACATGTTTGATAGGGAGAGACATAGGTAGTGGAGAATCGAGAAAATCGTTTATTTTGACTAATTGTGGGTTACTAGGAGTAATATCATGGTGGGGTATGAAAATATTTGAGATATGTTCCCCAAATAGATTGGCCTTGTCATGATCTGAGAGGGCTAGCGATCCGTCAGCTTTTTTAATAGGACAAGATAATTCTTTTAATTTGAGTAAGTTTTTTGTTGTTTTCCACAGTGAACCATCTTGTGCGTTTAAAGATTTGAATTTTGTGACAAAAAGGTCGTTTTTGAATTTTTGGATTAGTTTTTTAATGGTGTTAGATAGATTATTGAAAGTTGACTTGTCTGAAGGTAGTCTTGATCTTTGCCATCGGGAGCGAGCCCTACGTTTTTCAGCAATTAAAATATTTATATTCGGAGGTAAGATAAAGGATTTAAGTCTTGAGGCACATCTCTGATTTAGGGGATAAGAGCACTCATAAACAGCAGATTGAATTGAACTTACTAATTGATGGGCTGCGGAATCTATTTCATTGCATGATTTGAGGGAAACTTTTAGGTTCGTAGAATTTTCTAATTTTGATGCGAAATGATTCCAATTAACTGTACCTTTGGAAAGGGAGGGACGAGGGGGAATTAGCATAGGAAGTTCCGTAGTGTTAAGTAAAACGGGTGAATGATCTGAAGATAGGTCACATATGTTTTGAATATCATGATTTAAATGGTTAGGGATTGACGAAATAAAAAAATCCAGTAAATCCGGTTGGCGGTTCAGATGAGTAGGCCAATACGTAGGTCCAGGGGGTGAAATGGTTGAAAAGCCGTTTGTTTGGATGGAATTGTAAAACAGACGTCCTCTGGAGTTTTCAACTCGGCTGCCCCAAAGGAAATGTTTAGCATTAAAATCACCCCCGGCAATGAAATTGCGCCCTAAGGAGAATAAGAATTGATCTAATTGGAGTTGAGATATTTTAGGTAGAGGAGGACAGTACACTGCAGAAACAGTTATAGGAGTATGGTTAATTGAAATTTAAATGCTGGTTGCTTGGATAGTGGGGAGTTGAAAACCTGGTAGAGGATGGTGTTGGATAAAGGAAGAGATTAGAATTGCGGAACCAGCGTGGGATGTACCATCAGGATGGTTGGTTTTGTAAATATTAAAGCCAGGGAAAAAAAGTCTGGAGTTATTAGTACAGTGGGATTCGGTGATTAGAGCTATATCGATTTGATTTTCATTAAGAAAGTTTAATAGCTCAGACTCATTCTGTTTGAGACCGTTGGCATTCCAAAGAATGATTTTAAGGGCTCTATTGTTGGTATGATTATTTGACATTTTGTGAAATAAGTTTATTTATTACAGTGGTAAGTAATTGAATTAGTGGATTAATCAGTTGTTTGAATTCTATTAAAAAAGATGATAGTTGATTATTTGAGATATTATCGGTGGAATTGGATTGAGAATCAGTTGTTTTTGGGAAACTATGGTTCGGGGGATTTTGGGTAAGGTTAGGGAATGTTTTGTTGTCATTAATGTTGGGAGGAGGGGAATGGGTCATTTCACTGGAACGCGTTTCCTGCTTGTTTACAATAGTGTAATTATTTACATTTTTTTGAAAAGTTGAGTTTGGTTTGTAACTTGAACGTTGTAGATTTTTATGGACTGAGCACCCACGGTAATTGGCGGTATGGTTTCCTCTGCATAAGGCACATGTTGGAGATATGTCTTTTGATTGAGTACATTGTGTAGTGGGATGAAAATCGGCGCAACGAACGCACCTAGGAGGATGTGCACAGTATCCTTTCGAGTGACCATATTCTTGACAATTAGAGCATTGAATGATTTCGCGTCTTTTATGAGGCTCTTCTACCTTTATTTTGGTATGGAGCAGTGAAGTCAATTTAAATATCTCGTTGTTAATTTGTGCCGGTTCAAGGTCAACAAAAAATATTGGAAGAGGGCATTTTGTAGATTTGTGAATAACATTAGAAACATGACGGACAGAATAGCCGATATCTTCAATGGCAGCGCCTATGTCAACAGTTGGAGAAGACGGGTGCAAGTTACGGATAACAATACGAAAAGCTTTATTTTCACGGGCTTGATAAGTGTGATATTCGGCTTTACCTGTTATCAGATATTTAATGACCTCTCTATATGAGTCAGGGTTGGTAGTGCTAATTTTTAAGTTGGTAGCTGATGATTTGAAGCTGAAGTTTTGTGGACCGATTAACTTAATTAATTGATTACGTAACTCGATGAAATCGGAAACATTGCGTACAAATATTGGTGGAGGTATCGGAATGTGATTTGAATGATCATCATTATTGCTGTTGATATTATTAGATGTGCCGTTCGTTTCAATAGAGATTTCGTTATCGGGTAATTGGAGAGAATTGAATCTGTTAGAGCTAACAAAGACAGGTTTAGGTTTCTTATTTTCAGATGATCTAGATGAGCTGTTTAAGGAAAGGATACGTTTGGATTTATTTTTGACTAATTGAAAATCCGGGTCATTAGGATCATCAACCATGAAGACATCATTTGAAGTATTTGAACTAATTGAATCGTTCGGTGTACGCTTCGAATTAATATTAGACAGGTTTGGTTTCGTTATATTATTGCGATTGATAGTAGTGTGAAAACTGCTCGATGACGGGCTATTTTTGGTGTGGGGCATTATTATAAATTAAGATTAGAACGGCCGCCGGCTGGGCCGGGGAGTTCACTGATAAGTAATAACTGCTATAATGATTAGATACCGGTACGATAGATGTGTAATTAAAATTACCAGGTTTCCAACGCTGTGGGTTGGAAACAATCCTTAGCTTCCGCTGGATAACAAAAACAGCATCAGCGTGACACTATGAATCGATTGGTATTAATCCCTAGGTGATCGGACACTTAACAAATGACTGAAAATAAAAACACGGTAGAGCGAGAGTGCACGCACATAACGCCACGGTGTATCGGGAGCGACTGACCATCAAATTTTAATAATTTAATAATAAAAAAGTGAAAATTATATACAATGTAGAACAAATATTTCATATTTATATTATATTAGAGAAATATTAAAACAGCATGATAATAAAAGCACATTTATTTTCACATAAAATTTGTACAATATACCTACTAAACTTGAAAGTTGAAAAATAATTATTTTATAATAATAATATGATATGATATCACATGACGTGATACCACAGAATATATAATTATTTAAAGGCGCGCTATTTGAAATTGGCCAATCAGAGACGACCGGTTGCGTAGCAATGTATGGTATGTTAATATGCTTTCCGGGTACCTCACTAACACCAGCTCAGGTCCAAGAGGCGTCCGTGAGCGAACTCCAACGGCACCCGTCGCTGTGGGAGGCCTACATCCGGGGATGGCATGGTTTTGCATCGATGCTCACACCACTTGCACCCTGTTTGCCCAACAATACTTGGTCAACACCACGACCTTCCAGGCCAGCGGGAATACAACGGCCACCGTGGTGTCTGCCACGCAGCACGCCAGCACCTGGATCGGGACCTAGGGTACCTTCGGTGATCCAGACACCGAAGTCATCAATGGGCCAACAAATCCCCACAGCGACGACAGGGAAGAGGAGTGGTACAGTGGTGATTGGTGTCACAACATCCGCGGCAAAAAGGAAATCGATGGCCCGCCTGGCAGAAAATCGCCGAAGAAACAACTAGACATGCGCCGTCGCGTCCGAGAGTCCCGGGTCAACACTTCCCATCAGTTTCGTCTGGAGAAACCCGGACTCTACGCCAGCACCCTCAGAAAAATCCTGGAATCTCGTGCACCGACCAGTTCCTGCACCAAGGACCATCCTCCCAACCGTCGAGGAGGTACCCATAGATGTGGAGGACCAAAGAGCGGAACAGGGGAAGGAGGAAGATGCCTTGGAAAATGAAATCGCCAACTTCCTGGACCAAGACCAAAATTTAATAGCTTAGTCTTCTCCTTAGGGTGAAACTTTTCCCCAAAACCTGATGGGTATAATCCTCCGGAAATACCGGAGCGGATGAACATCAGGTTTCGAATAGGAAAGGCACGTATTCCCTCCAAATGATCACATCCCGGTTGGACAGTTTGGGGGGGGGAGGGTTGACACGGTCCGTGATTACCTACACGGGCTACACGCTAAATGAACGTATATATAGGTAATTACGACCGATCATAATCCGTCCACCCCGACACGCGACCAGCGTTGACGAAAACATCAACGCCTTCCCGCCGCAAATATTTTACGCGCGCGATTGAAAGTCACCACCCGTGTCCAGTAATAACAAACAGTACAGTTTATATTTATAAAGTATATTAATTATGATTGCGTAATTAGGTCTTTACGAAGACAATCGCCCGTGATTACTTATGCATTCATATAAATATAAACAATGATACCGACGAAAGACGACCCGATTATATACATTGTATTTACTATATACTTAATATTATATCCGTCATCACATTATCCATATTACCATTCATCCATCCTTCATAAGTTATTGTTTTTTTTTTTAATTCCTTATATATAACTTATATTATTTTTATAATTTATATTTATTTATTTTAAATAAAGTTTAATTTTATATAAATTAAACCCGGTGTTGTGAATTGTGTTGAGTGTTTTCCATCCACTTCACCGTATCATACATAATATTATGTTGAATACTGTTATGCATAATTCAACATTTTGAATAAGCGTTGTACTAAATAATAGCAAATAACAATAATAAATAAATAGTTTATTGGGAAAGATACTATTAAAAAGATCCTAGTTCAATTACAAATAAGTTACTTTCAAAAAAATTAACTTAAAATTGCACATTAGGTAATTCAAAAATAATTCTGTTACAGTAATTTGTAATTGTGATATGTTACCTAATCCCTAACACTCCTTGTACTTAAGTACTTTACAATACTATACATATTATATTAACATGTACACTATTTTAAACAATTAAAATAAAATTACAGAATAAAATGTATTTAAACTCTTAAACATAAAAAGAACTCAGGAAACTAAAAATGAAATTAAAAAAAAAATTTTGGAATGATACATTATCCAAACGACACAGTGGACATCTTGCAGGGTGTGGAAGGGAATTGGCACCGGTCCAATGTGCGACCTACACATACATTTTTGGTCCAGTGTACGACCTACATATATTATTGACCTATACTGCATTTTTAATAGTTATTATAGTTATTAATTCATTTATGATTTATCCTTTAAATTTATCCTTCTTGTCTGATAAGAATTCATCCTAATTTATGTATAATTTATGATTTATGTGATAAAAGCATCTTTCATGTCTGATAAAAATTCGTCAAATATAGTTTCCTTATTTGGGTGGAGGGATCTCCACCACTCCTCTTTAAGTGGTCTATGTAATAATGGAGATGCGCCGTTTATTCTAATTTCATATCGCTTTTTCACTATTTTCCACAAACATTCTATGGTTTGGGTATTAGCATTAGTCTCAGGATCAATAAACCATTTTTGATGATTCACAGTATTGTGTAAGTACTCTTCATTGTTTAATGACGAATAAGTTCTCCATTCATCACCATGGATTATACTTCCTAGTTCTACCTAGTTTTTAATTATAGGAAGTAATGTTTCTTTGTCACATTTTTCTACGATGAATAAACGTCCTTCCAGAATATCATTTTTTTTGCAACAAAGTCCAAAAACCCACGGGCCAGATACACATGTTCCATAATTTTTTGTATCCACAGTATTATTATCTTCTTCTGTATCATTACTATCATTTTCAGTTACCTAATTTGGTCTAATATCACCACATCGAAGACAACTACGGTTGTATTTACGTTTTCCTTTGAATAATGACTCTTCTATTTGAATTTTTTTTTCGTAAGTACCTATCCATTATACTATACTATTACAATATGAGTTAATTCAACACTATTCCGTTGTTTTTCATCATTAGTACATAAAATAATTATCGTTAATCCAAAAAAATGTAGCCTTTAAATTGCCTATAATTTACTTAATATTTTTTTTTTTGTAATAGGTTCCTCCTTAATAATGAAGAAAGGACTCAGAAATGGGTAAAATCAGTTGGTGGGTATAAAGGTTTTATTCCGACGTATATATATATATATATATATATGTATATGTATATATATACAGTAAAATTTGTAGTGATTATTTCAATGAAGACGATTTTGTTCAAAGTACTGGTGGTAGTTACATGTTAAAATTGAAAGAAAATGCCATCCCTTCAATTTTTCCAGACTACTCTTTAATTTTATCAAAAGCTAAAATGCATTGTAACAATACTTCATATCAAGAATGCAGCTCTAATATTGTAAACAATGAATCAGGTAATTAAACAATTAGAGATTTAGAAAAAGCATTTTGTTTTATCATAGGTAGGTATCTAATACCATACCTACAATCTCGTTCATTCAGCCATTGCCACTACTCCTCGTGTTGTCATTACTTCCCAAACTAATTGACGAGGCAGCGTCAAATGCAGTGAGTGTTTACATTGCCCTGATATTTTTATCAGCAACCTAACCGGCAATGCGTTGCCGGTTATATTGTTGCTCGCGCTACTCAATTTACCGCTGTTGACGGGAGCGTCGGGCAGCGACATGCGAGGGAGCACGATCAGCGCGAGTGACATGTTTACATGTAATCACACTGCTGACTCTTATGCTCACTTCCCTGCTCACTGCCACGGAAGTGGGCTGAATGTAAACGAGGCATTATATTTTGTACTTAATAAATTTACAGTCATTATTAATTTATTATTATTTTAGAGAAAATTCAACAAATTCAAATAAATGATGAAAATTCTTGTACTAATATTCATACTACTTCAATCACAATCTTGTCTCCAACTGAATAAATTTTAAATACTCAAACTATACCAATTAAACCATTATTGACAACTCCGGATAAACCATTATTAACAACACCGACTAAACCATTAATAATAACACCTTCTACAGCAAAATGTTCTCGTCCATTATTTATTTTAAATCCTACAAGACATCGTACTTTTTCCCCGTCTAAATTCGAACTCAAGAATAAAATAAAACTTCTACAACAAACAGTTCGAAGACAAAATAATGTGATCAATAATTTAAAAGATTTATTGAAAGTTTTAAAAAACAAAAGTTTACTTGACAATGATTCAGAACAGCTGCTAATGGAGAAATTTGATGGTACAACTTTAGACCTTTTGAAAAATGTTGTCAAAAATAAAAGCAGAAAACCAACAGGCCATAGATTCAGTAAGGCTATAAAAAAATTCACTTTAACTCTGTATTATTACTCGCCTGAAGCTTATGAGTTTGCAAGGTATTTAGATTGCTGGCTTATTTTCTATATAGCTATATAATTAGATGTTTAATTATATACATTACTATTAATTTTACTTTTATACAAATAGCATGATAATCATTCACCATTGGCTGTTTTAATAAGCTTTTAAATTTTATATATTTATAATTAATTAATATTGTCTTTTTAGCAATACCTACTAATTTTTTTTAATTATTTGTTTATGAATAGATCTATCTTAATATTACCAAACAGCAAGTCAATAATGAACTGGACTTCATCAGTTAATGGGGAACCTGGTATATTTAGTGAAGTCATGCAAGCTCTGCAAACATTAGATCCAAAAGATAAATATTGTAATCTATGTTTTGATGCTATGGTAAGAAAACAAGTAGTATGGAGTGACAAATTTAACAAATTTGTTGGTTACTGTGACTTTGGTGGAGAATTGCAATTAAAGGGAACAGATACTCCAGCAACTGAAGCTTTATCTTTTATGCTTGTTAGTCTTAATGCTAAGTGGAAATTGCCAATAGGTTATGTACTACAAAATAAAATTACTGCTGTTTCTCAAGCGGAACTTGTTAAATCGATATTAAGGCATTCCCATCAATCTGGTTTAACTGTTTGGGGTGTTACATGTGACAGGGCATACACTAACTCTTCTATGATGAAAATATTAGGTTGTGAAGTAGGAAATAGCTATAGTGAAATAAAATGTTGGTTTCCCCATCCAATTACTCATGATAAAGTGTATTTTGTTCCTGACGCATGCCATAACTTAATACTAGCTCGCAATACACTCGGTAATTGTAAAGTGTTGAAATCAGATCTTGGTTTTATCCGTTGGAATCATATTTCAAACTTACATTATTTTCAACAAGAAGTTCAGATGAAATTAGCTAATATGCTTTCAAATTCTCATATAAATTGGTATAAAATAAAATGAAAGTTTCCCATGCTGCTCAAACCCTCTCTTCGTCTATTGCTGATGCGTTAAACTTTTTAAAAAAATAGCATGTTTCAAAATTTGAAAATATAGACGCAACTGAAGAGTATTGTCGAGTAATTGATAAAATTTTCGATTTTTTAAATTCAAAAAGTATATTTTCGAAAAATTTTAAATGTCCAATTACAAGACAAAATATTGATGCTTTAGAAAATAAGATTATACCTTTAATTAAATACTTGTATAATTTGAAATTTAATTATCAACTTTTACACACAACAAATAAAAAAACATTGATTCATGGATTTGCTATTGCCATTAAATCACTTTTTTCCATTGCAAGATCAATATTTGTAAACGATTCACTCAATTTTCATTATATTCTCACAAATAAATTTTCCCAAGATAATTTGGAACTTTTATATGGTCAAATAAGACAGAGGGGTGGATCAAATAATAATCCTAACATTATACAGTTAAAAACTGCAATTAAACAAATTTTATTAAAAAATGCAAAAATAATGGCAACTGTAATGCATTTGATGATGATACCATGTGTAACATTTTTGATTTTAAGTGGAATAAAAAAGTGAAACTCATTGATGATAATAACTATGAAACTGATGATTTAAATGAGGATATTTCAAATAGGTTACAATTAATTAATAATTTAAGTCCTTCTCTACAATGTGCCAAAGAAAATATTTTATACTACATATTAGGATACATAATTTTGCAAATTATGAAAACAATAGATTGTGATTCTTGTAAAAAAAGTCTTTTAAAAGAAACATTAGATCATAATTACCATTCTTCATCAACTTTTCTAAATTTGTAAATTTAAAAAATAATAGTGGCTTAGTCTTGGGTTCTGAAAGTAGTTTTAAGGTAATAATGGAAGTAAAAACTTCTTTTAAATTTAACTAATCACTTAACAAGTATTAATATACCAAATTTAAACAAAATAATATTGTATCAATGTTTAATTTAAATAAGTTGTTTCTTGATCATAACATATTTAATCAGATTGTAATAGTACTATTTTGGAAAGACTTCACAAGATGGTTTTGATTACTATTTTAATTAAAAGGTATTTGAGTGTGAGACTTAAATCGTATGGTAAACAATATTCTACAACAATAAATTCAACGAGTAATAGACACCGACTAAATAAACTCATTTTATTTTCTAATCATTAACTTTTTGTACTATTTTTTTTATGTATAATATTGTTAAATGTTTTTGTTAAAAGAAAACTATTTATGTTAAAAAAATTATTTATATTTATTATGTTTTTATTAAAAGAAAATTATTTATGTTTATTTTATTATTTATATAAATCTTTAAAATAAAAATAAATAAGTATGTATAATAATATTAAATATGTATATATTTACTATAATATTTAAAAATTATACATTTATCATGTAATTGTGAATTAAATTATTATTAATATTGTAATAATCTAATGTTAAATTGTAATTAAATTATCAAACGCAGTTAATATGATTTATATTTTATTTGTTACATTGTTATTTGAGGTTTCTACATAAACAAATTGGGTATTACTATATTGTCAGTGATGTAATCTCATATAGCACAACAGAAAACAACTAAATATTTGATTAAATTACAATTAATTGTACACTCAAAAGTTAGATTTTCTGTCCTATTTCTATTAGGTTTTGTTTTAAAATCCTATAAGTCAATAATAGTGTGGAAATATTCCGTTTTGCGGTAGAATTTGGCGTTCACTTTCAAGAAGATACTCTATGTAGTAAGCAATATGGTATAAACAAATAAACACATTAGGTACGTAGTAGTGTACACAGTATATTATACAATATACACATACCTTTATATTGGTATATAATAATAAAAATAAAAACGAGAAGGTACCTTTTGTGTGTACTGTATATATAGCATTGATTGTTACACATATACCAACCAATAAATAAATATGAAAAGTGCACTGTATATACATATATATTGATATATGTGCCTATGATATTAGACATATTATATAAATCGTCGCCGTCATGTAAAAAGTGACCAAGTGAAATTATATATCCAAATGTCCCTATAGTCGTCTTAAAAGTGTAGAAAAAATGACCAACTAAAAATTCATAATATTTACTAAATTGTGTTGTTATATTTTGACCAAGTGTAATTTTTCATTGCATTATTAATAATAAATTGTAGTTTACCGAAAAAGTTAAAATTTCACTTGGTCACTTTTTACATAACGGCGACGATATATATACCTATATGAGACATATTTTTATTTTAAAATCATACATCCGCTTTATATGTTTATAGTAGGTAATATGATATTATATGTACCTTATATCAAATACTGTATTTTATAGTATTTACTTATATTTATAAACACACAGTACCTACGGTATTTTAAATAACATAATATATTCGTCACTTTATCACTAATATTGATAACATATTGTAAACATTGCCCAACTTGCAAATGGCTTCAAATAATATAAATGATGTCGGCTATTCAGTTTAATATATATATCTGTGGTATTCTTACTTCGGCCAGTAAATTGTACAACTTGATGAACTGGTACCAAATGTGTCCAATGCCATACTAATTCCATTATCTCGGTTAATGATAAATTACTGTGACATCTATTATTTAAATCTAAGTAAGAAAGAAATTTATTTTGTTTTCGAATTGTTGTACCGTCTGAGTTTCAATTTTACTCGTTCTCTCACATTCCTTTAATATTCCACCACACTCTTCGTTGTTTCTAACTTTGGTACAACGATTATTATTTTCATTTAGTGATGGTAATAATTCTGGGTCTTGCAAGAATTGTACATACATTTTTTATCGTGTATAATATGTCGATATAGGTTTCCTAATGTAGCACTCATAATAAAAAACCGCAAATTTACTAAAACTTACAATAACGTAACACATAAGGACGTAACGACAAAGACAGTGAGACCGTAACTGAATTCCGAACGGTTGTACAATCATCACGTTTGTATCTTTACACAAAAATAAACATATTTCCCCAAATAGTCATAATATAGAAAAATACACACAATAGCCGTAGCTCGCTCATTAGCCCAGCAAAGATAAGGACAGGTCAATTATCAGTTGTAGGTCGCACATTGGACTGGTGCCAGGGAATTGATAAAAATATCACAGACCCACGCATGACCACATGGAATAATGACATGCAGCAAACAATTCTGTATTGTGTTTATCATGAACTACTATATAGGACTCGAAACTCCCGACTGGAGGAGAGCGGGGTACCGTCCACGAAGTTGTTCGGCGTCAATACGTTGGCGATTCTACCGCTATTGGTGGTTAAATTAAAACACTAATATTTTCATACTTTTATAACTGTTTAAAATCCTGCATTTTTTTTTTTTTAATTAAGGATAATTCGAATATATTTATAATAAGTATATCTGTGTGATATTTGTTTATACATTAAATAAAATAAAATGATTGAATCATTTATTTGATATTGATATTGAATTAAATTTAACAAATAATTTGTTAAAATTATTGAAAAATTTTTTGTCTGTGCAGTGTAAAATCCTGTGAGAGTAATGATTATTAAAAAAAATGAATGCAGCCTATCATTATTTTCAATTCCAAAAAATCCAGTACTGTATGAGAGATGGACTAGTATAGTAAATGCCTGGAATTGTAATAATAATAAACTTAGTTATTTATGTTATAAACATTTTGTTGATGACGATATTAATAAAACATTTGTAGGACAAAATAGTCAAGATAATGTAATATTTATATTGCACTAATTTATAAATTAATATATTTATTTATTTTACGATATATATTATACGATAATAAGCAAATTCGTTTGAAAATGGATGGTTAGAATCATGGCTAAATATATAGATATGATCGCAACTTTGTGATACGCAGGTGTCATGGCCGCCACTGTCAGCTATTTTATATCAATCAGTTTTATCAGTTATCAAAATTCAAAATAATAATGATAAATGATTTTACTACAGAACGACGGTACCCACGAGTTTTTTTTTTTGACAAATAATTATACAATAAATTCTGCGGTGGCCGGTGATTTTGCTAAATTATTATTATTACAATGAGAAAGTTCAAAATGTATCATTATCATTTACAGAAAGCCAGTGATAAAAATCACTGCCAGCTGAGATTCTTTTCCATCAAAAATCATGGATTAATAACTGATGCGCAATCCGCAACCAAAACACGTCTTGTTGCCGTCATACCTATATATTTAGCCATGGTTAGAATCATTCGGAATAATCGTATCAATTTGAGTGGGTTAAATTAATTATTGGCATATATTTTCTTTTTATATATTTTTTTTTATACTAATTTTATTATAAATATGTATTATGTAATATATATTTTATTTTAAATTAAATAATTAACATTTAATATTATTTTCTTTATTTTTAATTTTAAATCTTAAATCAGTGTAACAATACTAATATTAGTAATAATAATATTAATAATAATTATTAATAATTAATAATAATACTAATATTTTATTAGCCTTGGGTAAATAGAAATAAATTTACACTGAAATATGGTGCTATACTTAAAATATTTAATTAATTTAATGTACCTAAATGCCGAAAAGCATTAAATTGGCCTGAGGAGGGATGTGAAAGAGAAATAAAAAATGTTCATGAGAATAATGATAAAAATACAAGTACATCTTCAACACCACCAAACTTCAATGAAATAATAACTATAGTATGTATACATATTAAAATAAAAAATGACTTGGGGTACTAAAAATTAAAATAATTAATTTTCTTTATAGATAGCATCATTTCAAGATTTAATTAATTTATTTGAAAATATTAACATACCAACAAATTGGATATCTTTCATGGATAAAAATTTGGTTTCATTTTGTTGTTTGAAACCAATTATTAGCAAAAATAAAATGATTATTGAAAAACAAGTTGTATTTAGTAAGAATCTTGAAATTTTATTTTACATTAATGATACACTCTTAAAAATTGACCAACATGATTGAATTATGTTCATTTAAATGTTTTAGATTACAATCATCATTAAAAAAAATACAGTCAGTTTAATGAAATAAAAAAAAAAGATGACAACTAAAACAACTACATGTACAATTGACCAA
The DNA here is from genome assembly GCA_025469235.1 of Pemphigus obesinymphae. Lineage (NCBI taxonomy): Eukaryota > Metazoa > Arthropoda > Insecta > Hemiptera > Aphididae > Pemphigus > Pemphigus obesinymphae. The sequence continues at coordinate 13,863 of JAIPRL010006142.1, read as the reverse complement.
TTACTTAAAAACAATATTAATATCAATGAATCTCAAATAGCTGTTATCAGTGAAATTATAGCTTCTAGTAAAATTAGAAATCCTAAAGGCCGTCGATATTCTGAAAATTGGTTACTTTTATGCATACTTTTACCTATAAGGTAGACTACACAAATTAAAAATATATTTAAAAAAAATTGTTGAAAAAAAACAATTATAATTATATTAAATATATATTCTTATTGTTTATTAGATCAGCAAACACTTAAAATTTTTTACGTGTACAAAAAGTATTACCATTGCCTTGTACAAGAACTATTGACCGTTATTTGTCTCTTAGGGCCGATTTCACCAAAAATGCTCAAATAGTGATTAAAGTAATCGCGATTAATAGTTAACCGTGATTTAATTAGATTTGGATTTCACCACGCTAATCACAGTTCCCCTAAATACGATTACGGTAATCACGATTAAACTTTCTAATCGCGATTAACGCCACTATCACAGAATTCTGTACCACTATCAGATGGCTATGGCTTATGATAAGATGATAATCTTTTTTCGATCATATTCTATTGTTTTCGGCGATATTCGTTTCCGATTTTAATTTTTTTTGTTATTTGGTGACTTTTACGATAAAAGATTAGTTACTGCTGTTGTGTATTTTGAATAGTTTTATTTTGAATAATATTATTATGGAACATACAGAGAAAGAAACGAGAACGTTGTTTTGAGGTTTCAAAAAAAACAGTTCTATTAGACATTATTATCGAGCACTACAGTGTGATCGATTCGAAAAAGACTGACGCGGTGAGCATAAGAATGAAAAACGCCGTGTGGATCAAAGATGACTCTCTAATTTCTCAAAAATCGACAAAACTGTTGATTTTGTTAATCTATATCTAATCCCAAAATCTCTGTCATCCAGACTATCGAAGTCTTTGGTCCTTTCCCGTATCCATCTAGGTTGGCGGATGGCAAAAATCAAGAAATCGTCTTCAAATGAGAGTTCGATAACACAATTCCGCGCACGAAACATTTTATAATTATAATTATTCGAATTAAATAAAAGTTAAATAAAAAAATGTAGTTTATAAAAACCTTATTATTTTATAATAAGCTACAAAATTGAAAACTTCTTGATAGCACAATCAATAAAAACATCGTTAAACGGAATCTTAATCGTGATTAAGTATGCTAACCGCCCAAAAATGACTGATTAGTGTTTAACCGTGATTTAGCTGTAACCGAATGTGTTGAAATCCAACCACTGGTTACTAACGTTAATCGTGATTAATATCGCTAACCGTGATTAAAATCGTTGGTGAAATCGGCCCTTACTAAAACTGGTTGTGGATTTGATTCCAATTTTTTTATACTTTTAAGAAAGAATTTTTCATTAATGAACGAACAAGAAAAACACGGAATCTTAGTTTTTGATGAAATTTCTTTAAGAGAGAGCATAGAAGTAAATACCAACAGTTTGACTTATTCTGGATTAGAAGATTTTGGTGGTGATGCAGATGTTCAACATTATGAAAAAAAAGCGAATCACGGTTTAGTTTTTCTATTCCAAAGCTTGTGTTGCAATTTTTCACAGCCAATAGCTGTTTTTGTATCTAAAGGAAATGTTAAAGGTTATTATTTTAAATGTGTACAATATAGGTAGGTAATATAAATTAAATATCATTAAGTAATAAAATATAAACCCCTAATATTGTAGGTATTGTATTAGCTTAACTCATAATAAAGCAATTGTGATGCTAGAAAATGTTGGTGCAATAGTTGATGGAATGGTATGTGATGGCACAGCGACTAATAAAAAGGTTTGGTCCGAATTTGGAATTAGTGGCATGAAAAACCATCTAAAGAACTATTGTGTCCATCCATCAGATGGAAATAGAAAAATATATATTTTATCTGATGCGCTGCATTTGATAAAAAGTTTTTAAAGGTATAACATTTTATTAAACGTTTTTAAAATCCACCCCTACAGGTGACATTTTTGTATTATCCAATGTAGATTTTTCATTATCACACAGTGTTGACAATCTGAAATGTATAGGTAAATCATTTTTACCAAATTAAATTTTTGATATAGATAATAAACATAATATTATTTATTTATTTTGTATTATATACCTTATACTATGATTGTCTTTCTGTCATCAAACTTATTGGAGAATTCGGACATTAAAAATAGTTGGGATGGCATCCCATTTTAATTTAATCCAGCCATCTGTTCTGTTTTTTTCAAACTAGTTGTCCTCAAAATGTATCTAATATTCAAATCAAAACATGACAGAATGGTTACAATTAGAAATATACAGCTAGGTACTTATTTTGTTTCAATTTTTATTTTTTTTTAATAATAATAACAAAAACAGTAGTAGAGGTGAAACTGGTAACATTTTGAAAAATACTTATATGACAGAGACGAGAAGATTCTGTTGGTCTTGTGTTTCTTATCCAAAATTGTCTGTGTTCGGGTTGAGCTGGAAATCGAAATTATCGAAACCCTCCACTACTCTGATTAGTGTAATTTACTGCTGAACATGACATGAATACAATTTGCAAAAAATAATGAAGGTCAATTTAAAAAAAACGATAATCCACAAATTGTTAAAATTTCAAAATATACGTTGATAAACGACTGCAGTTATCGGGTCTTTTTGCAACCAAAATAGCGGATGCGCATACTCATATTATATAGAGCCTTACTAAATACCATTATTATTCTTATCACACATTATAATAATTTATATTACCATGCAAATTGATTTATAATAAATTTAGATATTTCAAAATATCTTTATAATAATATTTGTAATATTTATAAGAAAAATCTATGTATATCATGATAGTGGTTTTAATAAAATTAGCAAAACTGATAATAAAAGGGGCAAATCAAAAAATACTTAGTGTAATGCTGAAATTGACATAGAAATAAAATTAACAACAAAGGACATAAAAAAAAAGATAAGTTTGTAAAAGTAAGTTTATATAAATAAATAAGTATGTATTAATTTTATATTAAGTAAATATAAAATTGTGCAAATATAAAGTATTTGCTGTTTATTTTATTTAAAACCTACAAGTATAGTATTTATGTATAATTAAAATTACTACGTTCTTTTAGAATGGTTTGCCTGCTATAATCAAGTTTAAAAATGATCATAACCATAATTATAATTCTGCAGAGGCATTATCATTTTTAAGGTCTTCTAAAGAATGCAGATTACAATTTGAAAATTATTTTAATGATGGTTTAGGTAAGAGAATAACTGAAAATCAATTTTCATTTTTAACACACATTAATTTTATTCAGGAATATCAGAATCTATAAAAATGAATGAATCAAAACTTGAGTTAGAATATGGTATTAATTCTGATGAATTAGCTAATTCAACTATCAATCAAAAATACAGAACTATTCACCATTGGTATGATATTTGGAAAGAAAACTATCTGGGCTCTTTTAATAATATAAGTGTATTGCAGGTAATTATACAAAAGTTAAAAATATATTAATTAGGAATTCTATTTTTTTCTTTGAAAATCAAGATTATAAAAAATTGAATTATCAATTATATATCTATATGGTACTCAATTTTTATATTTGTTATTATTAAATATTATAGAAAATAGATTTATATATATTACATCATAGGAACCCTTATGGATGAATGTGTTGGTTTTCAATTATGTGATTTTTTTTTTTATGTCTGTGTACAAAATTTATACCAGAATGAGTGTTACGATTTTTACAAACATATCCTCTATCGATAGAAAATCTTGTCTAGATTGTACTTTAGAGAGGTAATTTTTCGATTTACCCATTAGATTCCTTAGGGAAGAAGAAAAACTTCCTTTTATACACTGTATACATACATATACAGTGTTTACATATATACCTATACTATATATATAGGATAAATGTTGCCAGTCCCAAGTTTTGAAAAAGTGTGAGGGCACTTTGAAACTTATACATATATTGTTAAAATATTTTGAATATATTATTAGTATAATCTACAGTAATTGTCAAGTATATCCACTGAAACTTTGCTCAGAATCGTTTAAATAGAAAGAAATTATTTGTAATTGCTTTTAAATTCAATATATCCATCACCAGTATCCTACCCAACAAAGCGAAGTGCTTCCACCCCAAACCGACCGGCATTTTTGATATATTTTAATTTCAGTTGATTATTAGGTATTACTATTTAATAAAAAGTTATAACTTCTAAGATATAACCAATTAGTTGTAAATATAATTATAAATATTGCATTTTTTGACTAGGAACTGAATATAATATTTTTCATTTAAACAATTTATATAAAATAATAATTCTAGGTATAATGAGGATTATCATGTATATAGTTTTGGTAATTTGTATGTATATTATATCTAAGATATACATTTAAGACAAATAAATATGCTATTAATATTCCTTTTATACTCCTATACCTAATATTCCTAGTATACTTATATACTTTTATTTGTATAATGTAAAAGGTTTGAATATTTTTCAAATTATCAGATTTTATAATAAATAAAATAAATAATTTTTGTTTTAAAAACTTGAAGAGAAAAAAAAAGTTATGAAGATATTGGAATTATTATAAGATCACAAGACACAGAAAATCCATTCGCTATTTTAGTAGTCACTCTCATAATGAAAAGAGCTCATCAACTTCCATTTGTTTTTGTAGATAGCACTTCATCCTGCAATATTTAAAGTCACTCAGTAACATTTATGTTAGCACCATGTGGTGTTGGAGCAGTTCCTTTAGGTATATTCATAACAAAAGGACAACCAATTGTTGATTATAAAGCAGCTTTTAAAACAGTCAGTATCTAAAGCTTTTGATATTTAAGGATTTCCCAAACAATTTGTTATTGATGACAGCGGAGCAGAAAAACAAGCACTTCAATCAATTTGGCCCTGATCTAAAATTAATTTATGCAGATTTTATGTATTATAATTTGTATGGAGATGGTTGTGGGATACAAATCAATGATATACACAAAGACGACAGGAAGATTTTGTTCAAAATATTTCATAGTATTCTAGTTGTTACCAATTTACATATTGCTGAAGAAGCTTTTAATATAAGTTTCTACTGAATATAGTTATAATATTATAATACCTTTAAAATATGAAAAATGGATTAAGTATGTTGGTAATTATTGGAAAAGAAGAGAGTTATGGTGTTTGGTATTTTGTGATGCCTCTATTCATGGGCACCAAACTAATAATTATTAGGAAGTGAATGTTTGTATCTTTAAGGACATTGTTCTTTCCAGGAATAAAGCATATAACGCAGATTTTTCTCTGTACTTCACTAGAAGAATATTATTTAAGGCGTTTAAGAACTTTTGTTAATGGAAGAAACGATACAGTTCGGCATTTATTTGAAGATCAGCTTAAAGGAGCAATAAATATTAATAAAGATTCTATAAAACAATTATCTCAGAATATGTATAAGGTACAATCATATAAAGAAATACATTCTTCTTTATTCCCCAGTAGTGTTAATGATACCTATATTTGGAACAACTGTAAACTAGAACCAATTTTAAGACTTATATCTAATCATAGTTCTGGGTGCTATTTATTAGGTAGGTATTTAAAATTAATAATAAACTAAACTAATAAAACACATTTCTTTGTAGAAATGGAGTTTTTATATTTTATTACTTATTATTATATAGAATACTATCAAAATTATTTAAAATTTATAGGAGATTCTGGTTACCCATTAAGACCTTGGCTTATGACACCACTGAATCACTACGAACCTAATACAGCTGAAGAAAGATATAACCAATCGATTCAAACATGTTCGCAGTCTTATAGAAAGATGTATTGGTCTATTAAAAATGCAATTCTGGTACATTATTTTATATAAACATACATTTTTAGTTACTCTATATTGAATTTACTTGTATTTTTTCCTAATTTTTTACAGTTGCTTATTAAAACACAGAATACTTCACTACTCACCCATAAAAGCATCTAAAATAGTGAATGCATGTACAGTCTTACATAACATGTGCATTGAAAATAATGAAATATTACATAGAGAAGATTACATTGTAGAGAATCATATAGACTTTGGTGTATATGAACCAATAAGACTTGAAGGAAATGAAATGGCTGATGATGATTTAACTGCTAGAAGAAGAGTTCAACAAAGAATAAAACACAATTTTTAATAATTTTGTTATATATTTATAATTAAATTAATAAAGTTTTATATTAACGAGTCTTTAAATCACTCTTTAAGTATCATAACATGCATAAACTTATAATAGAAAAAACAATGTAAATACAACATGATAATTTGTAACACTATCTATTAAATCTTATAGTATGATTTTATATTAATCACATAGAATTTGTTTTTTAAATCGGTCTTTAAGTTCATAACATGTATAAACTTGTACAACAGAAAAAAACTATTAATAAATAAATATATTAATAGTTAAATAATATGATATTTTGTACTAATTTTTGTCAAATCTTTTTGAATACTTTCTAGTGCAGTGGCTTTTCTCTCTAAAATGCTAGTTTGTGGATCTAATAATTTAATTTTTTTTATAATAATCCTCTTTTAAATTAATTTTTCATTCCCTAATTCTAAAAAATGTTGAGACACTTCAACACTTTTTTGTAAACACACAGAAGCAACAGTTTTACTTTTAAATTTTTTATATTTTGTATTGTTCATAGATGAACTTGATAGACTTTGCGCCTATTTCTATCAATAGTTTTTGATGTGCCTAAAAGTCATATATATATATATAAATAATTTGTATTATTTTAACCCACTAAATAAATTTTATAAATATAAGTTAGTTGCTTATTTCATTACTTGGTTCTAAAAATTGAATTATATCACAAATTTGACCTTCGTCCTCTTGGTATTTAATATCATAAATAAATTCCACATCATCATGCAATCCACTATCACCATGGCATTCAGCATCAACTTGATCTAAATACAAGCACAATATATTAATAAAATAATATTGTAGAATTATAATAAAGTAGAAAATAAGTAGGTACCTATGTTATCATTTATATCAAACTCTACTGCTGATTCAGAGACATTTTGATGTCCTGAAATAGTAGCTGGGTTTATAAGTGATATAATTTGATCATCTACATTGTTCATAATAATATCACTCCTTGGTTCACTGCCTGTTTTATTGGCATATTTCTTTAATATTACATTTTTTTGCTTGGCTTTAGTTTTTAGGTCACTCCATTACTGTAAACAATTAATTTGTAATATAAATGCATCTGTCTACATATAAAAATGTATAATTGATTATTTAAAAAATTAAAATTTAGAAAAATATAGGAATATGTGTCATATGCTGTCTACCTTAGATTTTTCAGTGTTTTATGTTATTCACATGTTTTTACAAATAATATATGGTATAGATAATATGTTATATTATATATAATAGTATATATATATATATTATCATTAATTATATATAGTATAGATTTTGATTATACATTGACATTATGATCATATTATTTCATAACATAATTAATATTATTCGTGTTTATTACTTATTTTTACTTATATTTTAATATTATATTTTCCGGTATGAACGAGTTTAATAATAATTTAAAATATTTAGGTACATAACAATTAAACGCCTATCCAGTTTCGCAACCAGTGATAATAAAAATACCTTTTCGCCGATAATAGGTACAGTGATTGTGATTGTCTAATTAGACTTTAAAAAAAAATAATCTCCCGTCCTTAGCAGCGATGGATAAATAATAGAATACAGCAGGACTTTAAGAAATTAGGGATACTGAATTGGCAAGAAAGAGTAGGTACACAATCGAGAAGAGTGGAAAGAAGTGGCGTTGGCAGCAAAAAGATTGGTGATTAGTATTTTAGTATTTAATTATCTTGTTTGTATCATTCGATCAATTTTCAACACCAAATTTCAATAGGTTAATATTAGTACCTACCCTATTCTGATGTATCAATGATGTAGAATTATATACTACATACTTTATAATATAAGTATGCAATTGTTCAATTTAAGTTGCAGTTTTATATAAATATATTAGAATCCCATATAAAAATAAATACATAGGTTATTTATATATAGGTAATTAGGTAATTAGGTAACATAGGTAATTAAATAAACATAATAATAAATAAAACATTATTGATTAGATATAATGTATTTAATAGAATTTTAGACTAAAAAAAAATTATTTGACTAGGTACCTATTTGTTTCGAAAAATTAATAATTTTTCGTTTGGTTTTTTTTTGTATATCGTGTATTTTGCTGTTAGCATTAGCATATTTACATTTTTTTGTATATAAGAGTCCGTAACAACAATTGTACTATGAATTAAAAATATTCTTTACAAGACACTATCTTCTTCAAATAATTGATCATTATTTACTTTTTCAATTTTTTATCAATTGTGATATAACATCTCTTTCCCATATTATACTATTTATTTTATTTTCATAAATATTTATGAAACTACTAATAACTTCAACCAGTAGTATTGATGGCTTTTCTAAACAACAAAAGAAGAAAAAATCACAGTGCAAAATACAAATGACCAATATGAACGACGGAAAGCGGTGAACAAAGTGACGGCTGGATCACGCAGAGCCGTCTCCCAGCACCGCCATATACACGAAGTACGAAACAAATACCAGTGCCCCCGAAATGCACATAAAAACGAAAACTTGTACTTTCGGGTGACACTGGCCGAACGAAAAATACATGAAAACAATAACCATCGAATAAACGCAGTGAAAAAACTAAAAACGAACGGTCGGTGCGACACTGAGATAGCGGGCACCGTTATCATACCAAAGACCTGATAAACGAATTTGATACCTGGCGAGGATTTTATAACTTTCAAGTGTGACAACATTACATCCATGTTCTAAAAACATATTCATTCTATGAGCTTGACAAGGAATGTAAAATACGTCATGGCCTACTAATTGAGAAAGTTTAACTTGTGTTCCATTTAATGACCCTGACATATTACTAGCAAAGTCATATGATTGAAATGATAAACCATTTGTATCTAGACTATTCTTTTATAATATACCAACAATTTGTTTTGCTGTACCGAGTCCAGTTTTATCCATTCCCTTATTTATTTCCAATAGTCTCTCGACGGCTTTTCCTTTATTGTTAACGTAACGTACACAAACTGCCAACTGATCCTTATGGGAAATATCTGGAGTTGTGTCAGCCATTACTAAATATAAATGAGAATTTTTAACTTCTTTTACAATAATTTGTTTAACTTCATTACATAAAATATCAATCATTTTATTTTGAGAACTGGGTGTTAGATATGACACATTATATGAATTGGTTCATGCATAAAGGGTCCTTAGTGCCATTTTTGGCAAAAACATGTTCACAGCAAATTTTAAGTTTTTAGGGGTAAAAGTTTTCAACGTTTTATGTAATAACGGACTTTATTCAGACATTCCCTGTGCTAGAAAACTGCGTGTTGATTTTCCGTTTCATGCAAGAAGGGGCCTTATTCCCGGACTAAGGTCCGATTTTACATGAATTCCTCCTATTATTGTTTCTAAATTGCCATATCACTTGTCTTTTATCTCTATCTTTTATCATTCTGTAGTATTATTTTATTATCAATTGATGTTTTGATTATATCATTATCACTTGATATTTATTTTACGTTCTTTCGTGAATAAACAACGTGGATTAAGACTTATTTCATCATATAACATCAGCCAATTCCTCGGATGGTATTTACCTATATTATGCTTGGGGAAAAGACTATAGAAGTATGTTGAAATGATTTTTTATCTCTATATTCTATTTCTCTAAAACGTCTTAAAAGAATCAACACACTAGCCAACTTAGGGATATGAGGGGAAAGCAGCGAAGTGTAAATGCCCTGTCTGTTGATGTATTGTTAAAAATGCATTCACACGTCAGCAGTTCCCAACAGAAATTAGCCGCTATACTGGCACTGTGATTAAATACCTAAATGAAAGGCTTGATATTAAAATTATGTGGACAATGTACAACGAAAAACATAGCGACAGTACAGTCGGGTTTACAAGTTCTTACCAATATTTCAAAGATAATTTCAATCTCAGATTTGGTCAGTCTCAGGTGGATTGTTGCTGTGAGTGTGAACAGCTCACTAATAAAATAAAAAGCTCTCATATTAGTGAGGCAGCAAAAAGAAATGCTGAGGCTGATCTGATGATCCATAAAAGAAGAGCTCGAAAATTTTATTCAAAGTTGAAATCAGAAGCAGAAGATAATAAAAACGATGAAACAGTTGCTGCCATTGTGTTTGATTTTATGTAAAACCTCACTCTTCCCAAAATTCCAGTACAAGATATATTTTATCTACGGCAAATCAACATCAATATGTTTGCGGTTCACAATATAAAACAGAACACTGCAAAATTTTACATTTATCATGAAGGTAATGGGAAGAAAGGTCCGAATGATGTATGTTCTTTTTTATTGGACTACATCAATAATGAAATCCCTGAAACGGTGAAGACTTTGCAACTATTTAGTGATAATTGTGCTGGGCAAAACAAAAACCATGCAATGACGAAAATGTTACTTACCCTGGTTGAGACGAAACAATTTGATCAAATAGAACAATATTTTCCCATAAGAGGACATAGTTTTTTGGCATGCGATCGTGATTTTAGCCAAATAAAAAGATATTTGACAGAATTTTTTCTATGCGACAGTTAGTACAGATCATTTTACGCAACAATCCAAAAAACCCAAAAAAAGAAGATAAGGTGTACTTTGGTATCAGCAGTTTTCATCACTTCTTCTACACCAGTACGTCACCTGGAGTGCTAAGGGCCTACCCTTTTATCGACGGATTCATTTTTCATACATTTAGCATGATAAAGAATACTGTGTTGGAATTCCCAAATAAAAAAGCCTACCCCACTGGGAATGTCTCTATAAAGAAAGGCAAAATATATGACGTTGTTAAGCTACAACCGTACATTCATGAAAAATGTATGCCATTTTTATATCTCTTATCAATTGGCCTACCATTGCTAAAGAAGAAAATGAAAATGTAGAATAAATTTGTTAACTACGTTTTTCGTGTAAATTATAACCATTTTGACAAAAATTTGAGCTTTTTTTATTCCACTTCTATACATTTATGCAAAAAGGGACCTTAGTCCAATGAATATTTTATTATTTATTGCATAAACTATAAAATTTAGAACCAAAAGCAATTGTGTTTTTGATACACATATTTATTGTGAACACTGGAAAAAAAAATCATTAAAAAATCTTAAATTCACAAAGAGTTCGGAAGTTTTTTTTAATTTTCTCAAAATTAAATTTAAAAGATAAGAAACCTTTTTGCATGAACTACTTTATATAATCTCATTGAAATATTTTTTATCCACCGATTCATTAAAGGATTGTGTCTGGAAATGAATTGAACAATTTGATTAAAATTGCCTCCCGAGTCATCACCATCACCACGGAATGCTAAGCCTTGTCTGGATAATGTTTGTACTATGTCAAATAATATGACAATAATTTGTTTGTTAAACTCTTTTTCATGATCTAATTTAATTAATTCTTCTCTTTTAGTTCTATTCAAAATTACAACTATATGATTTGAGTTTTTCATAAAACTGCAATAATCATCTAGGGAACTTTTATGAGATAAAGAAGTGAAATGCTGTTCTAATTTCCCCATCTTGGATTTTCCTCTATTCTTCATCTTGTGCCATGTCCTTACCCCTTTATTCACCCACGCAGTACTTGAAAACGCTTTTCCAGTTCCTTTGGGAAATAATGAGCAAACAAAACAATACACAGAATCTGTTGGTAAACTGTATTCTAATTTTGGATACTCATTATACCAAGATGGATTAAAGCATTGTTGTTTTATTTTATTAATATTATTATTAATTGGATACTTTATGAATTTTGGCTGGTGTGGGCCTATTGCTATAAGATACAGTTTTTGGGATAAAGTAATAACTGGACCTCTTTTACTTGGATCGTGTTCAATTAGATGATTAGACTGATGGTTCGATTGCTCTTCAAATTGCTTAGGAATATTTTGTGAAACTATGTTTGAAGTTTTTAAAAATAATTCACACTTTGATTTAATAATGTTGATAATATCCTGACTTTCTAAAAGGAATACTATTGGATTAGGGGTTGGATCTGATTTTATTTTTGTCAATATTTTTCTGCATTCAACTAAATCTGATACAATATCCTCAAGCTGACTAGCACATAATACCCACGAACTTTCATCAAACTCCTGATCATTAGTTAAAATATCAGTTGATTGTTGATTAGTAGAAACCTATAAGCAAGTTAGAAAAAAACGATATGTATATATCGATTAATTGATTAAGATAACAATCAAAAGTAAATAATCAACTATGATCTAGATAACAATTTTTTTTCAAATATTCAACAATCCCCCTTATTTATATAAATATTATATTTATTTATTTATATCCCCTAATTCTGGCAATAAATTATAAGGAATAAGGATAGTCAGACAGACGGAAGAACACAATGAGCATATAAGGATACAAAGAGAAAAAAGGAATACTTAATAAGCTAATGTACAAGAGTAATTATTTTAGTTTTGTTTTTTAAAATAAATAGTATTTTTGCTTTTTTTACTTATTCACAATTTTGAAGAGGAGGAAAGTGAATATTTGTTGTGTGCAAGAAACAAAGTGGAAAGGGGAAAGAGCAAGAGAAATTGGTGAGGGGTATAAAATCATATATTCAGGAAGGACTATTACAAGGAATGGGGTGGGAGTGATATTAGATGAAGAAATGAAAGAAAAAGTGGTAGAGGTGATTAGAAAAAGTGATAGGGTTATTTTAGTGAGAGTAATATTAGAGGAAAGGTATTAAATATAGTAAGTACGTATGCTCCACAAGTGGGATGTGAGGAAAGTCAGAAAGAGGGATTCTGGCAAGAGATGGATGAAGTAATGCAAGGAGTACAAGGAAATAAGAATATTGTAATTGGTGAGGATATGAATGGACATGTAGGCTGTGATAGAAAAGATTATGATAGAGTGCATGGAGGGTATGGGTATGGAGAAAGAAATGAGGCTGGAGAAAAAATACTTGACTTTGCATCAGAAAGAAGAGCATTATATAACTTATAAGAGTGGAGGGAACAAATCACAAATTGATTATTTTATGTGGAAGAGAGGGGGTTTGAAACAGTGTAAGGACCGGTGATCCCGGGGGAAAGTGTGCAAGCACAACATAGGTTAATGGTTATGGATATTTGGTGTAGGAAAAAGAGGGTGTACAAAAAGAAAAATATAGATAAGGAACCGAGAATTAGGTGGTGGAAACTAACATGACAGGGATGTGGAACATGGAAGGGAATATAAACGAAATGTGGGAAAAGGTAGCAGAGGGTGTTAAGAAAGTTGCTAAGGAAGTCGTGGGCGTGAGTAGAGGTAATATGCTACAGGATAAGCCAACATGGTGGTGGGTAGAAGAAGTACAAGAGATAATATCAAAGAAAAAAATACAGTTTAAGAAATGGTTATAAAAGTTTATCTAAAGCAGCAAAAAGTACAGTGAGTAAAGCTAAATTAAAGAAATATGATGAGTTGTATGAGAGGTTAGGAACTAAAAAAGGGGATAAAAGAAGTGTACAGGCTGGCTAAGGAAAGAGAAAAACAGTCCAGGGACTTTAGAAATGTTTGGTGTATAAAAGATGATGATAGGAGGGTGTTAACAAAGGAAAAAGAAGTAATAAAGAGATGGAAAGACCATTTTGAGGGATTATTAAATGAAGAATTTCCAAGAGAGGCAATTGATCGGGTAG
>JAIPRL010006141.1:0-28746 GCA_025469235.1 Pemphigus obesinymphae | reverse complement strand
CCTCCTCCACTAAACTCCAACTCTCGATCTCTTCGTCCCACTTCCCACACATAAAATCAATCTCGACCCGCCCCGGCCTACTCAACGGCCGCAAAAGAAACCGTCCTCTTAAATTCTAAAACTTCAAGCATCACAAATTTGCCCCCTCATCACGTCTCAACTCCCTAAACCATCCGACCCTCTGGAAGAAGCTCAGGCTTGAGACAGAGTACCCCCCCACAAAGCAAGTCAAGACGTCAAATGGAGTTCCGAATTTAAAATTTGTGGTTACCATTCCCGTTATTAAACACAAATCCATGTCGTTTTCGAGGGATAATTTTAACTTTACAGCGACGGGATAACACGGTTAGATTATTATTATTATTATTATTATTGTAGGTATCGTCGTCATTACACACTATCCGGTATTACGGGCGTACGTACGAGGACAAAATTTAATATTATTCATGACTGGTCGTCCCTTATTCCCAGACAATTGTGTTTTTGGTTTTGCATACGACGCGCGTTCCGGGCGTGCAGCATTGTATTTTTCTCCATATATATATATTTATATACACACCGAGTAGATAATCTCTTCAAACTTTCCGTTTTCGCCAACGCTTTAATACCACAGACCACGACGAATAATAACAGTTATTATTATTAAATATAAAAGTACATTAGTATGGTTCTATTCTACGGCGCGCAAATCGGTAAAACGACGCGAACACGATCACTACACGATAACTGCAGCAGACCTATATGTAACACTGTTAAAATATAACGGTTATACTGTACCTACTGATAATAATTTATCGCGGTATATGTTCCGAAACAGATATATCGACGCGCGAACGTCTCGTTTTTTCCTCAGTCTCGCACACGGACTTTTCTCCACGCCTATGCGCTATACGCTTACCTTAATGATTTAAGCCTTTATTACATCCATTCACATCCCATTCACGTCCATGTATACTGAACCGTCTTCGCTCGATCGGAAACCACGAGAAAAGACGCGAATCAATACAATCGATAAATAAAAAGCGAAAATACTAAATTTTCGATATTTTTTCACACGTCTTTTCGGTATGAAAAACATTCTATGTAAAAAAAAGAAGCATAAACATGTAAAACAAAAAAGCCGCATTGCGGGCTCAAAATCAAAAAGTGCTATCTGAAAACATTAAATTGTTCAGGAGAGCATTTACAAACTTCAAACAGTTATATCTTTTTTTTTGTAAACGACGTATTAATACAACTATTATACCTAAAAATTAATAAAGTTGTTTTCTATAAAATATTTCAATATTGGTTTCTTGTACGGGATTCAACATATTAAAAAAAAAAAAAAAAATGCATTTAGAATCAAAAAAGGTCATCGATAGCCTCTTTTGGTTGTTAATATTATATTTTTTCATTAGTTAGACCTTTTTGGTTCTGAATAAAATGTTCAATTTGTTATAATAGTGTTGCCAATCTCAAAATGATGTATTCGTAAATACGTGAAAATATGATAAGCGACCACTACGGTAACGGTAAATTAATGACACAGCAAGTAATCCGCAGCGTATTTATCGGTAAATTTATTTTTAGTTACAATAATATTGATAAAATGTAAAATATTTTATTTTCGTATTATTGTATAGTTGTTATAATGTTTTTGAGATAAAATATTTTGGTTTTTACTAATACATAATGTTATCTAGATAGCCCCTTTTGGTTTTCATTTTTACTTCAGAACTAAAAAAGGCTATTTAGATGACTATAAAATGACAGTTTTGTCATTTTGGTCGGTTAAGTCTCTTTTAGTTCTCTGTATCTCTGAGAAAATGATCAAAAATATTTTATATTTCGCTTGAATTATAGAGAATGTATAATTTAGCTTAATGGCGTAAAAAAAATTTCAAAAACTCAGAGATAGCCCTTTTTGGTTTTGAGTCCACGGCATCCTATTTCCATGGTTAATTTCCCCAGAAAGTCGGTGAAATTCGTAGAGGTATCCTCTATTAACACAATCCATGGGTGAATTTATCGACGTAATAATATTACGTCCTACAATTGCACAATTTGTCACAACCGTATATCTTGGGCGTCGTCCCTTCGACGTGTATGAAGTGGCCTCCCCAATGATATTCAAATGCATTTAAACAAATTATACGGTAAAGACCTTAATTTGTAAGTAATGATATTGTAATCTGATTTTCGGAATTCGTAAAAGTTGATGGTTTCCGAGATAGGGTGAGCTCTAGAATCTTGTTAGAGTCGATTCGCGGTCGTTATATGTGTGTTATAGGGTTGCAGTAGCGCAGTAAGAATAACTTTTGGGGGTGTGGGGGGGGGGGGTTGAATACATAGGAAATAACAGACAGTAAAATTCAATAATATACAGTATTTTATGGTGATTTTTATTTGTGAGATTGTTTTAGTGTGCAATCACTGATTAAAATCAGTCCATCAAGGCTGTTTAATTTTAAACGAATGATAACTCTTCGCGGTGAATTAAAACTGTGTTTGCACGTGAAAAAACCGTAATAATCGTAATGATATTTTACTCATACTTAATAACTACCTCAACCATGGTTGCCACAAGCACTGTTGATCTACGGCGAAATAAACGACAAACAAATAATCACAATACGATGTACAAATAACAAACGTATCGAACCTGCTCTCGTGTTATATTTATATCATAAAGACTACGGCGTGAAAATAATTTCTGGAATTATTCAAAACCCGCAGTTACCTACAGTAGCGTTATTTCAGATTTTCGCGTGCATTTTTTTATGCAGGCCACACGGGGCCGGCGCGAGGAAATATTTATGGAGGGCGGGGTGTTTCAAAAATACCGACGGAAATACATCTTTGTTGAAATGTAAATAAGCAAAAAAAAAAAAATAAAATAAAATAAAAATAGTCATAAACTCTTTTCTACTTTTGCGAGACTACAATCCGAAATACATCTACAAACGACTAAAATGTATATAGTTTATCAACTTTCTGTTTTTGCCGACTGAACTTCATTTCGCCGACTGCTTTCCTATGGTGGGGGCGGGGGACGAGACATCCCTTCTAAATCTATCCCTGAGGCCACAACCCTGTCTGGAATTTTCAATATAGCAAAAATAAAATAATTCACTTTTTTTCCAATATAATAGTACCCAGTAGCGCATGTTTTAGATGGAAAAAAATTCATAATTTTTTGAATCTGCACGCAGACTAGTGAAAAGCACAAGCCAGTAGCCACTGTACCTATTATACGGACCAACCAATTTAAGAAAACGGTCCCGCTTTTTAATGATAAATATATAATAATGATAATGATTCGATTAGGTAATGATTATTACCTAACCGAAGTAGTTACTTGCCGGTGTGAATGTAGCAGGTACCTATATAATTGTTGATGGGCTAAAATCGAAATAATATAATTTTACACTTTTTCAGTTTGATATAGATATAAGTAGTTTTATTATTGCTCTTTTCACACATTCAATTTTAAATAAACTTGAAAACACAGTAGGTATTTTGTTATTAATATCATTTTGAACCCATAATTATATTTATGTTTATATTTTTTTGTGAATATTTTTTTGGTATTTTCATGTATTAGTTTACCTAACTACTTTGATTTAAAATCGTATTAAATATACACAATCCTACGGACACAATTATGTCTGAAAGAGACATGTTGCGGAGACAAGTGAGTGGTGACATGGAAAGTTTTTTTAAAATATAGCAAAGTCTTGTGTGTAAATGAAATTATTGGACAGAAAAATTCCGTGTCATTACTCATTATAATCATATATACAAAGATAAAAAACTCACAAAAACCGTTTATTAATTAAATGTTTTTTCCGAAATCAATATGACATTTGGACATAAATAAATTATGTATACATCAATACAATATATTCTTGTTTATCTATAATTAAAAAAAAAAAAAAAAACATTAAAGGTTAAACTTCATTTTGTTTTTTGGTTATTCGATTATTTTTACGAATATAAAAGGTTGTCAATATTTTCAAAAGATAATTAAGAAAATGATTAAAATTCAATTAATTATCACAACTTTAATTTTTCATTGTCCATTAGGCTTATTAGTGTTATACATTTATACATTATAACTTATTAGTAATTATACCCTTTCATAGTATATATACATGTATATATTTTTATTAACGTTGAGGAACAAGCACTTAAAATCCACATCCGATGATCGTATAGGTAGGTATATTTTGATATATTTTTGATTGTCGCCCGGTGAAAATTTCTTAAAAAAATGCACCGACTAAGATGTACAGTGCTTGTTTAAACTATGATTAAGTTTTAATCGACCATTAAGGCATTCGGATCGTTGTACAGTGTCTGTTAAATGTTTAATCACTGATTAAAGGACCGTTAAGTTAATCAACCAAATATGGTCGGCTAAACAGCGATTACTACTTTACCAACGATTATATTTCATGTTATCATTATTAATAATTGTTATCAATTATTGTTTCAGTAGTTCAGTTTGATATTATAACTAACTAGTGAATTTGTTTGAAGATTTATTTCAATTAAATTCTACATTTTTGATATATATATATGTATTGTTTTATTCATCGTTATTTTTTATTTATAATGTATTTCAAAAACTATTTTGAATCTGATTTTGATATCGAAGATGATAAATTTAACGATTTGATGATGGTGATGATCGCTTTTCCCAGACGTCAAAGAATCTTTAGATCTAGAGCAGATCATTTTATCTATTGGAGGGATGATGAGTTCATTGAAAGATATTTTTTATTTATTATTTAACTACCGTTAAATTTAAATTAACTGTGCGAGGATAATTGTCTATAGACTGGCAGTTGAATTCATTTTTAATCTTGAGCCATTTTCTTTTTTCATTCTATTCAAAAATTTCAAATAAGTGGAAGTCTGTACATTATTAAATATTTTTATTAAAATATTAAAAGATATATTTAATTAGTAATAAACTGATAAATTCTTGTTTCTTTTTACTTTGCATTTACTGTGTCCGTCTTCTCGTACACTCGATTACTGATTTATGATTTCTTAACCAAACAAACAAGTTTCTGCTGCCGAGAAATTGACTGTGCGTTCTTTTGTCGAGTAGACCATAATAAAAAAAAAAAAAATGAAACTTGAATTTGAAAGTTCGTAATTTAAATTTAAATATTGATATTATTCCGGCAAGACGATAAGACAGAATTTCACATAAATGCGTACCAACTGTAATAGAAAAAAAAAAAAAAAAATGAAAACATTGTTGTATATAAATTATCCCCCCCCCCCCGTTTTGATCATTGATTAACTGATCACAACCGAATGGGCAGCCGTACAACACACGGTGATTTTTAATCAATAATTAAAATTTGACCGTCGATTCGTCGATCGACGTTTACTGTACAACTGTGGCCCCCTTATACAATCTGTTCGGGTCGATTCGGACATCATGCCAATTGTCGGTTAGGTTTTGACCAGAAATTCCATGGCGGGGACGGACGCTCTAGCATCCCCACGAGCAGTGTCGGACTGGCATCAAAAGTCCCAGTCCGCGATTTAGTCAACGGGCCCATATAGGCCGTAACCAGTAAAAATTACCAATCGTTCCACTTAAAGAACGTGCTGCGCGTACGATTTTTAAGGGGCTCTATATTATAGGATATTTTAAAGAAATTGTACGAAAAAAAAATATCTAACAATTTAAAATATTTAAATAGGTACCTACCTATACATTTTTAAAGTAATTTAAAAATAGTTCCAAGTCAGTATACTATTTATTGTTGTGTAACATTTAAGATATCCATTAACGAACCGTTTTACGCAAAAAATATTATATAGTATTATAGCGGAAAATCAATATAATACATATTTAGATACATTTTGCCTAAAATGGCACGATTAATGCATATTTCAAATACAATATAGGTATAAATACTCTTATAGATTTCAAAAACAAATCAATCGTTTAGAATTTTTATACCATGATTGCAGAATAGGAAAAAATGCTCGTTTATGTGAATCAATATCGGGCTCTCCGAAATCAGCCGAGGGCCCAGTCCGACTCTGCGGCCACGAGTAGGTAAAACGCGGCGATACCTGACTAAAAATACCGTCGAGGCACAAACGCGATTGGGCCGTTATTTTCACCTCAGATTCCAAAGTGGGGAAACGGACGTAACCAATTAAAGAAAATATGGCTGCATATATTTTTCGTTAATTTTCGAGTTTTCACGATAATAATTGCAAGTCGTCGTCATCGTCGTCGTCGTCGCAGGGTTTCCGTACGGTAAAAATACTTATAATAATAATAATAATAATAATAATAATAATAATAATGATAATAATTCAGAATATTTACATACTTACATTATATAATTGTGTGAATTGCCAACGTACTGCGCAGTATATTATAATAAATCCAAAAGGTGTATACAGTGTGACGTCGTCGTCGTCGTCGTCGTTCGGTCGACGCCGTTTCGTAATTAATTCCGTTTCCCCCGAGTGTCGGTGTATACATATACGAGTATATATATATATATATATATATATATACTTGTTGTATATACCTTTACCTATCGTGTACATTATATTTTATGTACAATGCACGCGCACGCGTCGAAAGTCCGCCCTTATAGAAAACGAAAACGAATCCCGTCCTTTTTGGCCGTGTATATTATATTATATACACCTATACGGCAAATATTTGATTTATGGAATGTACACGAAAATAGAAATAACTTTGAAACGTCGACACACAATCGTTACTGACGTTTTGTATTAAACGTCGTTCGTGCAGTGTTCGCTCCGGGTTTATTCGACGAGTTTTTAAATTAAACCCTCTTTTATTGGCCCCTAACATGTTTTAAATAGCTCTAAATACGTATACGCGTGTATATATATATATATATACTCGTATATATATATATATATATAACGAAAATATACAACGGTAGTACAAAAGCTGGTACGATGTATACACGACCGTGTTCGAGATTTTCTCCCATTCTTCGGAACGGTTATTATGATTTCGCTTATTAAATCGCTACCGTTGTGTTTGTCCCGAGAAGTCGGCTTTTCCGACCGGGCGCAATTAAAATCCGTCCCCGTTTACCCGGTTTAACGTTAAAAAAAAAAAAAATGTGCCGATAGTTTGTTTGTAAAATTGAAATAAAATATCGCTGCAGGTAACCCGGGCTGTCTCTCAATATCCAGAAATGCTCAGTTATGAATGTATCCCGTCTCCAGTGGTTGAATTGGAAAAAAAAATAAGGACGGACTCTGAGCTTAGTTAAAAAATCTGCGTTCCGGGACATATCGTTAAAGAAAAATTAAGCCGTGGGGGACTTCGTCCCCCACACCTCCTATCCAAAGATTCTTAACCAGGGGAGATTTTCAAAAACATTTTAGATTATTATATAACATGGACAGAATAGAAAAATCCAAAATTTTTTTACGTCATTGTTGGGTGGTTACATATTTTCAAGATAGCATATAGTTTAATAAGCATTCCTCTTATAAAATGATTTAACGCTTTTCCTTTTAAATGAATAATCGAGAAAGTTGTAAATGTACACCGAAATGAAGTTTATCGGTGTCGCATCGATTTCGCCATCCCTTTAGGCTTTAGCCATTCAGGGATAATGAAGATTATTTATTACCTACCTACATACGATACGCCAATATGATTTAATAAGATCAACTATTCAACATTTTATATCATGTTTTTTATCTAAAACTTATTATGTAATAAGGACAAGAAACATTTGTTTTCGTAATTTCACGATTTTTCCAAAAAAAAAAAATTATAATTTTTAAAAATGTTAAATAAAAATTAAAACAAACACTACGTCCCTTGCATTCCCTGATAAATAAATTAAGAGAAGCGCTGTTAAACGTGAAAGAAATGAAGAGTAGCTCCATCCCCCTGCGTCCCTCCCCAAATCCACCACTGCCCGTCTCCACGACTACATCACTTTCCTTTATTCCATTAATGCTATTCCAATTAAATCCGCCGGCGACTCCCATTTGTGACCTCGGGTTTACTCTCGCCAAAAATCTCCGCCCTTTGCATCATATCGAAGTAGCCTGCTGCAAATCCCTTAAACTCCTTAGGTTCGCGGTTAGCCGTATATCCCAAGATTTTCACCTCCAAACTCCACTTAAATCCCTTTACTGTTCATTTATTCGTCCCATTCTCGAGTACGGCGAGCCTGTCCTCTGGAATCCCGATACATCTGTTGCTAGCAACACGATCGAGCGGGTCCAGAGGAAATTCCTTCGCACGGTCGCCTTCCGACTCAACATTCCTTGTCCCCCTCATGATTATACTCCCGTCTTGATCGCCTTTCTAGCCTTGCGAATCGAAGGCATCAGGCAAATCTTCTATTCCTTTCCAAACTCTTATCTAATCAAATTGATTCCCATTCTCTACTTTCAGTTATAAACTTCCGTATCCCTTCACATCACACTCGATCTTGTGCTCCCTTTCAGATTCCTCACTTAACATCTGATTTTCTTTTAAATGCCCCCATGGTACCTACGCCTTCCTCGCTCTGCAAATATCGATCCTGGTTTCTCACTATTTTATTAATTGTACGTTAGTTATTTCTATTTATATAATATTTTAAATTTAATTCTTCCTTTTATTGTCTGCATTATCATTTTATTGTTATTATATATTGTTAAATTGCACTTTGTCCGTCATGTTAATAAAATAAAATAAAATCAAAAAATTAAGACGCCACCGTAATCGCCTCGTTGCCATCTAATTCTAATCGAGTTCGTCATATAAAAATAGGCTACCCTCGCGATTCGTCTTTCATTAAATCTAAGCCCGTTCTTCTGGTTTTATTGCGGTCTCTTTTATACCCATGCCAAAATAGATAGGTATTACCAAACTCCAACAATCGATCACTTCGTCCCCCTTTCCACACATCCAGTCAATCTCAACCCGCCCCGGCCTTCTCAACGGCCACAAAAGAAACCGTCCTCTCAATTTTTGAAATTCCAAAACCAAAATTCACCTCCTCAGAACTCCTTAAACATCCGACCCTCTGGAAGAAGCACAAGCTTGAGATAGAGTACTCCCCCCCCACAAAGCAAGCGCAGATAGGTATATTATCACAGTTGACACATTTTTTCCCCGTGTGCGCATCTCCTCTTTACCCGGCGCCTATAACGTAGTTCACCACTTTTCATTGGTCCAACGTTTTGTTATTCGGATTTGAATTTCAATGGCGATTAAGTAAACAAACAATTAAACATAGATTATAATAACTTAAATCATAGTAAATAATATCAAATATAATTTATTAAAATTATATGTCACTATTAAATAATTAACAAGTAACTGACTTTCTTTGTGGGGGGGGGGGGTACTCTGTCTCAAGCTTATTCTTTTACCAGAGGGTTGGATGTATCTGGAGTTGTGAGGTGGGGGGGGGTGAGATTGAGATTATAGTTTATTTAGAAGTTGAGAGGACGGTTTCTTTTGTGGCCGTTGAGGAGGCCGGGGCGGGTTGAGATAGACGCGATGTGTGGAAAGGGGGATGAAGTAATCGACTATTTGAGTTTGGAGGAGGTGGAATTGGAGTAGTCGAGAATGGACGGGATATTGGTTAACAAGTAAATACAGGCAAGAATACATAAGATAATATTGGCCAATGAGAAGTGGTGAACTACAACACAGGTGCGATGAAGAAATATTTTAGCGGGTTGTGCGTATCAAAAATCTGTAATGATACCTATCTATTTTGTCATGGGTATACCTAATAATAATATATAAATCGACGTCTGTTTTCAAAAAGTTCCGATACAAATGTAGATAATTGTGAACAATATAGATAAGACACCGTTATTGATTAATAA
Source organism: Pemphigus obesinymphae (assembly GCA_025469235.1). Taxonomy (NCBI): domain Eukaryota; kingdom Metazoa; phylum Arthropoda; class Insecta; order Hemiptera; family Aphididae; genus Pemphigus; species Pemphigus obesinymphae. Next base: position 18,888 of record JAIPRL010006141.1, on the reverse strand, counting down.
TACATATAGGTATTCCCCATATTCAGATACATTCAGATAGACAGACGGAATATCAATAAATGGAGAAATTCAATCAAATACTTAGGCGTTACCTTGGATGCGAAACTAATATTCGGCCAACACATAACAAGTAGGTACATGTAACAAAGCTTGCCATGTATCAGAACTGCCCTATATCCCATGTTAAACCACAACAGCCCCCTACCAATGTAAGCGAGACTCGACATCATCAAAATGTACAAGACCCCGATCCTGACGTACGCCGGCCCAGCATGGACAGCTATGATTAAAGACATCTACTGGAGGAAACTAGAGGCTATACAAAATATAGCGATCCACACCTCTACTATGTACGTCAGAAATGACGTGATTCGACGCTCGATCAACTTCAAATCCATAAATCAAATGGTCATAGATGCCTAAACGCCACAACATCGACTTACGAACACCTCCAGTATCTCGGCCTCGCAAACGCGACCGTCGAATGGCGGAGATCCGGTCTAGCAAAGTTGCTGGAACTAACCTGAATACACCATTCTAGGCCACACCATACACTCCGTGTAATGGGAAAACCCCTGAAACTCGTGTCAACGGCGGGTGTTTACTCCCCCCCCGTCACCCAATCACGCAATGCAATGCATTTCATCGAATATTTTAAACACAATCTGAAGTCGACATCTAATCTTAGTTAAATACTGTGCGTGATTGAATGAAGGGGTTTTTTATGAAATCGGGTAAAAATGCTACTATCTAAACCGAAGATGATCCGCGTTCTGGCCGACCATCGACGTTGCGAAACGATGATATCATGGCGCATGTTTATGAAAAAATACGTATAGTGACCGAAGTTCGCGAACTAGCAAATGAAATAGAAATCTCTATCGGGTCTCACGCAGCTCTATTAATTCGTGAATTTTCGACAGAAAAGAAATCCTAGTGGTTCCCCACCCACCGTATTCTCCGAACATTGCACCGTGTGACTTTTTTTCTATTTCCAAGATTCAAAACTGCGCTCAAAAGTCAAAGATTTCAAGATGTCGAATGTCGATGAGATAAAGGAATATGTGACAAAATAACCTAAAGATATAGTTTTGGAGCAGTTCCGAAGTACTTTTCAAAAATAGAAAACTCGTCGAAATCATTGAGTTTTGTTAGGGGGTGAATATGTTGAAAGTAATAACAACCAGTGTTGAGCCCAGATAAGTACTTTTTTTTTTTTTTTTATCTAGATTAAGATAAAGATGATTAAAGTAAAATGTATCTATGTAAAGATAATAGTTAATTTATCTAAAATGTATCTAGATAAAGATATTCGATAATAGATAAAGTATCTGAAATGTATCTAGATAAAAGATAAATAAGATAAAAAGCAGATAATTTTTTTTTTTAAATAATGGATTATTATTTATTAGTTAAAATATATAATACATTACATCCAGTTTACCCAGTTATTTATGGATATAAATGAAAAATGTACCGAAACACTATCATTTAAAGTTTTATGATAATATAATATAACAAATTACATATTTCGCTGTATTGTCACTCGTGGTTTTATCCGCCGCTGTTTTTGTTCCGCTATTTCATCGTAGTGCCATAATATATTATAATAATATAGGAATGTCCCCCTATACGTGGGTACTTATACCCGTCTATCGAATAATAATTTGTATAATATCTATACACGTTTGCGCACGAGTGGCGATGGTGACGATATAACAGTGATTCAAAACCAGAACAAATTCGGATTATTTTATAATTTACAACTATAACACGGAGTACTATTTATAATATACTAAAATATGGTTTGGAAAACGTTGAAGGGCTGTGTGGCTGTTGTTTTTCTCCGGGCCCGTATAATATGTAAACGTGGCGATGAATAATTCGTCGGTCGCAGATCATGTTTGTAGAGGCGTGTTCCCGAAAAGTTTGTGACAGTCAGTGTGGTACAACTGCGGGCTGGCGCGGCGGCGGTGTAGGCGACCCGTGTGGATTTCCACCACTGTTATCGGACGCTGGCATCCCGGCTACATTTGCAGACCGCGCTTTATCACGGTCTTTGGCTTTTGCACCTTGGGAAGTGATTAAACACGGCCGAGATGTTAAACGGATATGGTACGTAAATCACGGGAGCAAAGTTTATATGCCCGTCTGTGCAAATACACATACATACTATATGGAAACATTAAACAATTTACGAAAATATGTACTGTAATTTCGGGTTTTTTTGTCCGATACCGGCTGGTAAAATAATACGAACAAGTGTGGTCATAAAAATACATTTAAAACTTTAAAGCATTTAAAGCAACGTTGAAAGTCTCCTGTGGTTCGAGATGATGTGTGTAACACGCATTCGTTTTTAATTGTTCAATATCTATTTGTCCTTTGTTGTCAGCTTATATTTTCGAAAACAATCGCATAATTCGAGGTCTGTGCCTAATGATTACAATGTGAATCTGTTTGTTGTCCGGAAACTTTCGTATAGGTATACAAAGTGGAAAGACCCGGCGCGGTGTCATAATGTAGCAACCAAGTATTAGACGTTGTTTGGTTTTCTTCTGATGATAAAATAGACCTTTAATATATATATATATATAATACGTCATATATGTTTCCAGAAATGATAACAATTCCTGAATACTCTAGGAATCGATGGTTTTGTTGACATTTGTCAACATTTCCGTGGTGTATGTTAGTTGTTGTACTAGGCCTCGGAAGTTATAGAGGAGTTGCATATTTTTCTGTAGGTATGGTTTAAATTTATAGCAGTCCATTCTAGAAATCGAAAAACAACGACGAGTTTAAAAACCAAAATTAAAAATGCATATTTTAAAACATTTCCTAAAATTTTAGAAAAATGCACATATTTCTTATTTTTAATGTATTTTTATGCAAATTTAATATTTTGTAACAAAAATATGAAGTTTTTCTTTTATTACCTTATTATTATTTTTATTGTATACATTTTTAACAATAATAATAATAATAATAATAATGCAAAATTAATAATATAAAAATCAATAATAATGACATAATAATAATTATTGTAAAAATGTTTTTATTTCGTTTAGTTATCATTGTCTGCTATCGTTAGGAAATGATAACTAGAACTAGGCAATGGTGTAATTTCCTTGGTGAATTTGGAATTGTTATAATATCCTAGAAATATAGTCATCATTTACTGATTGTGAACATTTCCGGTAACATACATGTATAAAATAAATATTGTCTTTATGTGGGGAACGAATTTTTCGACATTTTTTGGTTTTGATGAACTTATCAAATTCCATTGTTGCATCTGTCGTGTTTTCAATAATATAGGTAGTAATCACATTACAGACCAAATTTCATAACATTCTTGATATTTATTCGGATACAGTTTTAACCTTGCATACATATATTTTCGTTGTATTTACGGTGTTTTTACTAGGGTTTGACGTTTTTGCGTCCAAATATTATCTTTTGTTGTCGTCGCACCCACATTTGTTGTTTCCGTCCATTTAATAGACAATATGGCAAAATTACACTACGCAAAACAATAAATACGGTGTCTACGTTAAAATTAGAGTTAAAACACCTATAACAATTTTAAAAAGGAGAATATTTTCTAGAAAATGATATAATATCCTTTTTGTAAAATATTGTTTATCAAAGAAGTACCTAACGGCATTAAAAAAAAAATGGAAAACTTAAAAATACTGCAACTTCTTTGATACACAATATTTTACAAAAAGGATATGTTATTTTTTAGAAAAAATTCTTCTTTTTAAAATTGACAATGGGTTTTTTAACTCTAATTTTTACGTAGACACCACATTTATTATTTTACGTAGAGTAATTTTGCTATATTGCCCATTAGATAAACGGAGACTGCAAATGCGGGTGCGAAGTCCTCTTAAATTAAAATTATTTTCACCGTCCCTTGAATAATACAAATAATATAAGATTAAAAGGAATGTCATCGTGATGATTCGTCTGGAATTTAGTATTGGTGGATAACCTACGTTCTTCGGTACCGACCAGTCTAGACTATTTAAATGGTTAACTTAGAGTTTTCAATATAAAATAATTAGATTTTGCAAATAAAAAAAAAAATGAACATTGTACTAGGATTCAGTGTACCGTGGAATTTGACCTCGATCCGTATAGTCGACTTTTGAGTACTTTTTTCGGGGGACAAAGTAATTATTAGACATTTTACAACATTGATGCATACTCAAAGGATATATATTCTACGTTTAATTTTCATTTAATCGTGTAATAATATTATGTGAACATATTATATTATATACGAACCTCTGAGAACATTTTTAACTAGGTAGTGTAAAAAATATAAACCGATACCTTAAAAACATCCAAAATTATACATTTTGTTAACAGACATCTAATAGCAATACCATCTTGAAATACAAACATTTCACAATAATTTCAATAGTTAAGCCACATTTTATGTTTATTGAGTATTAAAATTTCAAAAAAACAAAATAACGGACATTTTGAAATAATACAAATTAATTCTAAATCTTACTTGGAGTAATTTAACATTTTTCGCTATCATGGTGATAAATTAGCTTTATTATACTAATTAACTAGTGTTTTTAAATAAAAGGAAAGTATATATTGTAAAAAAAATTCCTAATATTTTCGCTAAACTCGAGTCTCGAACTAACGTTTACTGGCGAACGATTTAATATTTTACCGAACGAAATATGAACGGTACGTATAGGTAAGTTGGTACAACTTACCTATAGTCATAACTGTATGCCTACCTGTGTATCACTTTATGCACCTATAATAATATACGTATCCGTGAAAAATATCGTTCGGGGAGCGTATAAGTATTTTAGCGTCTGTTTTTACGTTTTACAGTTAGTCAATTTTAAATTCCCGTCAAGTTTACTATCAATTAAGTGTACAATAATAATTTATGTTCAATTTGATATTGTGGATGTAAATAGTCATTTTGAATTTACGTTTTTATATTTATATCCATTTTTATAACGAAAATTATATTTTTCAAAAATTTGAAACCGTGTTTTACTTTGAACATCGTAAACTTTCTGTAATATAATTTATATTCCCCGCGTCCATCTCAATAATCAACATACATTGTGTTTGCGGCCATCTTCCAGGCGTCCCGAGACGGCTTGTTGTTTTTTTTAAAACAATTTGAGAATTGAAATAAATATTTAAATAGTAATCATTTTTTCCTATTTTTAATCCAGACAGGGTATTTGAAAGGGGGATATGAATTGGGTATGTTTGGAACATTTTTTAAACTAATTTTTTAGATAGAATTTTAGAGTCCAGTAGGGGGTGGAAACCCTACACTTATCAGACAGAATGATCTTGATGCGTTTGAAACCAATGATAGGTTATTTTACTCGAAAAAACGATTCTCGGCGGAGATTCGGTGTAAGTATATTACTACCAATTATACTGTATTTAACTGCATTTTACTGCATTCACCGTAAAAACAAATCCAGCAATACGTGTAATGGAGTATGACCGTACTAATTATGTATAATATAAATAATATTTATTTACAATAACTAAGGCGTTATATACTCAACTATTACTGTAATAATTATACATATTTTATCTATGGTATTATATTTAAACTATTTTTCTAGTCGTTTTCTTTCGATTATCACTTAGTAATAGTACTTTTAAACAACGTAATACGTTAACATACATAGAATTAAAATCGGCATGCTCAATATGTAATTTGTACATTTATATAACGATGATATAACAATATGCGTATTTTCAAGAATTAAATAAGTACAGTTGGAAATGCACCTCTGACTACTGCAGTACATTATTATATTTCCGTTTTATTATCTTTAAACGATATATGGCTGGAAAATCTGCAATATCATATGTGTAAAATGACTATGGGCAATCAAACAAAAACAAAAAAAAAAATCATTGTAAAACCATTCAGAATCTAAAATAATTGTCAACTAAATTACATACCTACTCGGTGTAAATGTCAAGATTTCGAAATTATTATATTCGAAATTACGAAGATATAAAAAAAATCTCGATTCAACGAAATCATATTTTTGCCGTTTTATCATCATTATTTGGGTAGTTTTTCTTTGCGCGTTAATAAAATATTGGGGAAATCGATAAATTATCTTTTTAAAGTACAAATTAGATGCAATTTTCTATTGGAAAATGGGCAAGCATGTAACGATAGGAATATGTCTTCTGGTCAAAAATGTGTTCAAAAAAGAGAGAGAGAGAGAGAGAGAGAGAGAGAATGAAAGAGAAAAAAAATAAACATTGTAAAATCATTAGCTCCCACTAGCTCGCTACGCTCAGAACATGAAATATACAATTCACTGTAAAACCAAAAGCTTTCGATTATTCTCGTCCAGTAACTATAAAAGGCGAACGATGCAGATATTAATATACGTATAAAAGATACCTCTTATCACCTTTCCCTTTGTATAATAATTATGCCATCTGCTGCTCGTACCCGAAAACGTTTTAGGCGTTAAACTATACATAATATATGTGAATATATTGATTCCTTCGACATTTTCTATGTAACGACCCATATGGTAACATACTTAGAAACTCCATTACTATTTATATTCTTGGTCACGAATTTAAATAATCCTACTTATACTCTGTATTTGGGGCTATATTATGCGCACACGCGACGAAAACCGAAGTACTCACTCAATTTACGTATTACGTCCCATTCACTCAGACGTATATTATGTTTAAATTGTTTAACTGGTGCGGTTGACAGTTACGTTGTGTACACGATAATTAATCCTTGATATTCGCGTAAAAGTAATTTTCCAACTATTGTTAGTACAGTATAACGTGTATACGCCGCAGCCACAAGTAATAATAATAAAATATTGCACAATATGAATTAACAGTGTAACGTCCATAAGCGAAAATTTACGCGCTTGAATCGACAATAGAAAACCAACTCTTGAGGTTAGGTTCCTAGTTATCGTCTAACTCAATAAGATGAAAAAAAAAATTTTCAATTAAATAATTTTAGTTTTTAGAAATTCGACACAATATACACACTACACGGCAGCGAAATAAAACGAACAAGTTAGGAAAGCTCATACTCTGCGAACGTGCTATAGTTCCCGGTTTTTAAACTATTTCGTACATAATAATCTAAAATGATTATAAAACAAAACGAATGGGCATTTAATCTGTTTCCTTCGTGATCAAATCAAAAAACGTACCTAAGAAACCTAAAAACGATGCATTTATATTTACAACAATATTCGCCATATATTTTCAACATAATATAGTTATTAAAATTTTCAGGGAGGGCTTCAAATTTGGCAGGTCTATGTTAATTCCCGTCGGATCACTAAGGGTACGTCCTTGTCCCGTATATGTTTTGAACTGTCACTATCTGTGTATGGTCAATACTCATTTGAAAAGCTCAGATCCGTAGTGGAGATTTTGACAAAATTCTAGAGGATGGGTGTACGATTTCAACGTCCATTCGCGTGTCATTCATTCGTATACAATGTTCTCATCCTCTAATTAATATGGTCAAGTTAATTGTCGTTATAGGCAAATTAAATGTGCTGCGGTTACATGATATTTATACGTGTTAACCACAAGCCAATTGTTAAAGTTAAAATTTTAATAGAAATTTATTAGGACTAATTAACTAATTACTTGTCTGAATAGTGAATATTTATTATTGAAAAAATTCGTTTTGTAGATTCTGAGCGGAGCGAGGGACCTAGTTTATGTTTATATTTTTATTTTTCTGTGATCAACTTTTCTACCAGAAGATTTATTTACTGCAATCGGTACATCTGTACCACCCATTTTCGGATAGAAAATTTCATCTAGTTAATTCTTTAGAGAGGTCATTTTCGATTTTTGGACATTATTTTTCATTATGTTTTAACGATTATATTTTAAGGTAGGTATATATGATTATTTCTATAATTTTTATGAATTTTATACAATAACTATTTTTTGCTGCAAAATTAATTGATCTAATTGATCTATTTCAGAAAGGTCATTTTTCGTTTTCCTAACAGTTTGTCAAACGTATGAAAAAACTATCGAAAAATTACGTAAAAATATGTTCATTATTTTAGCATTGGGTATAAATTAATGTTGATCAAATTCTCAATTTTCCATTTTACTAATATTAGACCATTTATAACAGATTTTGAGATTTATGGCATAAAATTGGTAGTTTTAGGTCTTAGTAATTAAGTATTGAATTCAAATCTCCATAGTTTATTATAAACATTTTTACATGAACTGATAAAAATGATTATTATTTATAAGATAAATTTATTATTATCATACCTATATTATATATATATATTTTTTTCAATATTAATTTTAATTTAAAAATTAACATTAGCCAAGGCTCAAGATCTAAGGGAGAAGGGCAATCGTCCTTATAATCCCCTCAAAACTGCCACAGACTTTTCTATTATGCTTTTATTTAGATCAACAAACAAAATCAACTTCTATAATCTCTTTTATAACATCTTTTTTTTACTTATAAATTAAATTCCCGATCCTTTATAGTCTAGAGTTTATGCATTTTTTTATATATATATAATATTAGTAATTTAATCTTAAAATTACACATTTTTGCAGTATTTTTGTTTATTTATAGATATATACCTAATGGTATAAGATGCTAAAATGCCCTCTCAGAACTTATATACAGTATATAAAACATGTTTATGGATAAGATAGGAATTTAATGTATTAATTTTTAATAGGCACATTTTTATAAACATAATTAGATAATCCATAACCAACCAAACGCCAACACTATAGTTTCCTGAAAACTTTATAATAAATACTCGAAAAATATATGGATTAAATGCGTATAAGTACCTACCTATACACAGTTATACGCGGAGAGTGAGGTGAATTTGTCGACCGTGAACCAAACCGATTAATTTTGAAAGACGTTATTGTTCTGATATTTTATTTCTTTCAAAATAATGAATTTGAAAAATTTGAAATGAAAAATTTTGAAAAATGAAAAAAAGAAATTAACATTTGTGAGTGACAAGCTCGAGTCGCGAAAAAGGGATGGGAATAGACGGGGGGGGGAGGGGGGTGTATAGTTTTATAAGAGCGAATATATATTTTTGTTTTCACTAGGATTAAATTTCCTTTGCTGGATTTGATCAAGCGACGCCGACGCACTTTTTTTTTTTTTTAGGTAAATTCCTATTTATTTTAAGTAGGTAATTATCAGTGGCGTGTCATACATGTGTGCGATGTGTGCAAATGCCACGGGCCCTTGGTTAGAGGAGCCCCATTATTACTCAACGTCCCAGAAAAAAAAAAAATTCAATTATGTAAGAAAAAGTAAAAAGATTGTTCACGATTTCACAGAGTTCTCCTTTTCTCAATCTGATATCAATACATACATCATTGTCATAAATTTGCGTTAAATTTAATTATTTTGGTATAAAAACACTTACTTTAAATTTGAATTTATGAACCTATATTTATATTATTTAGAATTAAAAAGTGAAGGGGGCCCTTTTTTACTTTTGAACAAGGGCCCATCTTGGGGATGAACCGCCACTGTATATATTATGTATTATTTTGTATTAGCCTCCAGAAAAACATCCAGGGTGGTCTGGCGTTTTGCACGCAAACTCGGAGGGAAACGTGTGTTTGCAGTACGATATGTTAATACCGAAAAAAATCATCGGAAGTGAAGATTGTTTATATTTAAACGTGTTTGTACCACAGGTATAGTTGAGAAGTGTTATCACATGAAATATATATATACGACTATACGAGTATTATATAACTGTCGATTTTCTTTCAAAAATATCATCACTATTTGTATCATATATGTATCAGGAGGATATAAATGAAAAAAAAAGCCGTTATGGTTTTTATACACGGAGGAGGGTTTAATCACGGGTCTGCGACGGTAGACTGGTACTCTGCTGATTATTTGCTCGATGAAAACGTAATCGTGGTCACATTCAACTATCGTTTAAATGTCTTCGGTGAATATACGTACAACAGAAATCATATTATTATTATTATTATTATTATGGCTCGGATTTCGATGCATTGCATTTTTTTTTCCCTGGAACGCTTGCATCACGTGTTTTAAGTACACACTATTCTAACAACAAACTCTTTTTGGGAGTATTGTGTTTTTAATTTGTAAAGGTCATTTGACCTTTACGAAGAATATGATGATGATGATGATGATGATGATAATGATGATGATGATGATGATGACGGTGATGATGATGATGACGGTGATGATGATGATGACGGTGATGATGAAGTCGAAAAACGCGATGAATCGTACAATTAATCATGGAACCCGGGCGTACCGCTGATGTACACACCGCAATACTCGTAATACTTATATAATATTATGTACGATTTGACCATAGATATATAATAATACTAGATAGCCGCCTTCTTATTATCAGTGAAGCCGACGCCATATGCAATGTAGGCACAATCGGTAAACAAACGTTATCAAACTGCGATTGATTATATTTAATTATAATGCTTTGTACAAAATAATAAATAATGTTGTGTTGATTTTAAACTATTTTTATGTTCCTGTATTATTATATGTTCCTATATTGTGCAAAAGATGAAATGACTAAAATATTTAGTATTTACGTTTACAATTTAATACATGATAAAATCAAATATTGATAACGTTTGTTTACCGATTTTGCCTACATTGCATATGGCGGCTGGCTTCAACTAATTTTAAGGCGATTATGGCAAAGACGGCTATCTAGTATTATTATATATCTATGGATTTGACCGTTTAGGGAGTATTCGAGATACGTTCGTCGCGGGGGCTTATCAACAAAATCGTATTCGTTGTCTTGCGCAGCGCGTTTCAAAAGCGGCGAGTGATAGATGTTGTGCTCGGTCTGTTGCTTAATATTCCAAGCGGCAGTGTGCACGCCTATAGCGTATGAGCAGGCCGAGTCACGCGAAGGTTCAAAGTCATAAAATATAGAAGTTACGGATATTATTCATGTTTTACATGCGGGTATTATTAATTGGGTTTCTTTTTCTCCGAGGGTTTCGTCGATCGCTCGCGTTTATCCCGTCGGATTTTCGGTTGATTTATGGCCCGTCGGCTTTTCGTCGGCCGCAACGGAAGGGGAACAAACAGTCTTAATGAATTTTCCGTTCATAGATTTGGCGAGTCCAAAACGATTTCCGGTGTAAACTGTTTTATTCATGTTTTTCGCGCCGGGATATATTTTACGTTCGAATCAAACGGCTCTGCGCACACATTAAAATCAGGCAGTCGCGCATATTTTGCGTGGATGATTTATGAAATTATCGCTGACCCCTACGCACGGCCGAGTAAAAATATTGGACGAATACAATTTGAAATTTTTCTTTCTGTTTGTCGTTCGACAAATATTGACGTTTGCCCATTTCGCAGTTCATTATAAGTTGTAAATCGGCACCGTTTTCACATCATAATCGCATTGTGTTTTTATGAATGTGTATAGTTGGTTATTTTCAACTAGTGTTTACTTTTAAAACATTAAAATGCATAAATAAACCATACCTAACGGTTTTACAAATTTTTACTTCCCAAATTCTAACACGGTCGGGAGTCAGGTTTGCACCTTCACGTGTTAGGGGAGTCGGCGATGGTCCTTGATAGCTAAAATGCATAATTAGGTTGTATTTTCAAAAGAATTAAAATATTTAGAATAGCCGTTCGGGTAATTTGTACAACGGTAAACAAAATCGTCGAAACCAGTGAATTTTATTAATTTTGTTTCCTCCGAAATTATTCTGCTAACATTTCGTAAGATTTATATTGAATTACATATTTACGTTTTTGCCAGATGGTTTGATGCATAATATTATAAGTATAATAACTATACGTCACCTCAGAATAAAATGATTTACAATTGATTTCTTACGAAAAATCGATTTTTATTCTTTTTTACATTAAACGATTTTTTAAATTTTTTTACGTTCATTTACCTTGGAGTTTCTTTAGTCTAATCATTATTTACTGATACATAGAATATGAAAAAATTTTATTTAAAAAAAGTTATATCAAGTGCAAAATTAGTGATCAGTTTTAAAAAAAATACGATAATATATGAGTAGTTAGAACTTTTTATTGTGAACAAAATTTGAGAATGAAAAGGTTCTATTTAATAACATGTTTTTTGGGAACGAATGAGTTATAATTAACAGTATATTTTATTTGTTAAGAATGGTTCTACATGTGGAATTTTTTCATTCTCAACATCATATTGTTTTGAAAGAATACAATTGTGAATTATATATATAACTGAAATATTTTGTTTTTGGTAGTAGTATCACTGAAAAACGATTTGGTATTTAAGTAAAAATTAAAAGGTTGTAATTAATAAAAATAATTTTCAATTAAAATGAAATGGTTCTATTTAACAGCATATTTTTTTACTCAGACAAAAAAGGTTCTATACGTGAAACCTATTTATTCTCAACATCATATTTTAGTTTTTTGTCTATTACTTTATTATAGTAGAACCTTATGGACTTTTAATAATAACTAGTTTGATTCATTAGTGCTCATGGAGAAAAAAATACAATTTTAAACTTAAAAAGGCTCATTTAAACATTTTGTTATTTTGCGTTATACGTATATATCTTATAGGCTTACATTTTCTTTTGATAAAAAAATTATTTTTTTTACAATTTCAGGTGTAAATATTACATTTTTTCATAAGTTTAATTTTGATAAATTAAAATTAAATTATTTAAAATTTTTCAGACCTACAATGTATTTGGGAGTGTACACATACTAGAGTACTTAAACTAAACAATAAATGAATATGAAAATCGTTGTTGTAGACATATAGACGAGAAAAAATTTACATTTAGGTATCATAGATATACTCAATAGATTTATTATATATTTAAAAAGAATCGCTATACATGTACAGGTATATTTCAAATATATGTAATAATAGTGTAAAAATAGTCTACACTACAGTGTATGATTTGTAATTATAAGGTTTTTTATTTATCATAGAAAATTAGAGTTAAGATTTGTACACGAAATTCTCGGCACTGGGTAAAAGTGACGGTTATTAGGCTATATTACGGAAAACAGTAATTGAGTGCAATCGTATTGCGCTTACCAATATTTTGTAATAATTTTGGAAAATCATTTTCAACGAATTCTGTTTTATATGCTAAGAAATAATACGGGAAAACTCATCTAGATGAGAATGATGAAATATACCTGTACGCCGTAAATAGTATAAGGACATCATCAATATATCTATAGGCACTTATTAAGTTTGCACATAATTGTATGAAGGAATCTCCTTTGAACTTTTTCGATCGTATCGATTAAATCAAACTATTTTGGACTTCTACACGACTCCGACCCGAATTCTTAACCAGAAAGTACCTACTGGTGGCGTGCGGTTTAAAACTTTTAGATGGGTGTAGAATTCATGTGACCGAAATTTTGTTTTATTGAACTAGAGTTTTTCTTTCTTTTTTTAATGAATTCTTCACAAATAGTTTCTACGTAATCCTATCAGAAGGTTTAGACCAGAAGCTTAAATAACACCGAATATTCGATAATCGTAAGGATGTTGAAATTACGATAACGATTTTCAGGTAGTGTGTTTTAAATGTTACTGTATAGTATGATTTACTGTGAAAACCTGCAAAACATACATTGAAAAAATAAAACAACTTATAAATTAAATACGATTGTACATTTTCGGTATACTTATCTGTTAATTCTACTATTTTTATTAAAAAAATTAACAGAACTTTGACAAGTCAAGGAACCCCTATATTTAAATAAGTACTATAATATTATTATTTTTCTATCAATGTATATGAATACATACTATTATACTCGTATCAAGTGTATTATTTAATTGTTTTTGATATACATATTTTTAAAACTTAAATATCATACTTGTACATTTTGAAATTTGGCAGATACTAAAAGCTATAAAAGCCGATAACATTACGTGATAAAAATAGTTTTAAGCACGGACTAAGATACTATGGACTGGTATCGCTTAGATGGAGGGTGTAGAGGGGAACGAGTCGCAAAAGTTCCATAAATGGAAATCTAGCATAGCCAACGCTCTCTAACGGTTTAATTTAGAGCTAAGATATCACTGCCATGAAATTAAAAAAAAATACTTCCAATTACTTAGTGTTCGATATAAGAATGAATAATTTAAAATAAGTAATTTATTTATTTATTTTATTATTTCACGCCATTACTATTGTGTATAGTCACAGAACACTATATATATATATATATATATATATATATATATATAATTATTTAAAAATGAAAGTACGAAAGTGTTCAGTTAAAAAGTGTGTAAGTGTAAAAAGAAACCCCAAAATTTATTTTTTCAAAGTACCAAAAGGTAATACTTTAGCATGGAATTCAATAATTCAGAAAATAAACTGCGAAGAAACGAATGTAAAATTTGTGTGTGCAGAACATTTTTTACCCGCAGTCATAGTTACTACATTCTCAAATCATCCACAGGATGTTGCTGAGGTAAACATCAATTTATTACATATACATTATAGGTATATAATAAAATATTATAGTAGATTTAATGTTTTATTATAATTTATTGATAGGCAAGTAACAGAATCAGAAGTTGTCTAAAAAAAGGAGCTGTTCCTTCAGTGTTTCATTCTGTTGGAGACAGAATAATAAGTGGTATTACAAATTCAGATACCACTAAAACCATATGTGAACCAGCATGTCGAAAGAAATTATTTGAAGAAACTATTTCTGTAAGTATCTAGCCAATTAAATTTAAATGTAAGTACTCATTTAATGTTTATATATATTTAAGAATGCTAAATCTACAAATTTAACTGTTAAAACAGAATTTTTATCGGAAAAACAGCAACAAGATTTAATACTAAATGTAAGTGCATTAAATTAAAAACCATTTTGTGAATACATATTAATGTATTTAAAGTACTTCTTTACAAAATGAAATCTTTTTTAGTTTTTAAATTATTTAGTTAGATAATGTTTATGCTTTTATTATTTTCTTTAGGATTGGGCTTCTACTTTTTGGTCATTTAATGACCTTTTAAAAAATTTTAAAAAAGTAGTCTTACCAGATGGATGGGCTACATATTCTGGTAATGATGAAATTGCATTTTATAAAACAAATTTCAGTGATAATAAAATGAAAATTGAAAAACAAATAATTTTTAAAAATACACTGGAAATAAGTTTATATATGTATAATTATTTTGTTAAAATCGAAAATTTAAGCATTAAAATAAAATATCCATTTTGCTTACAAAATCTATCAGAAGTAATTGAAGATATTAATTATATACATATTTGCAAAGGTGGTCCTAAGTCAATAGATTTTCCAGGTAACATTAATTTTTTCTATCTATAGCAATGAAAAGTATTCTATCTAGTTAACAGTATCTAGTAACTAAATGTTCCTTTTTTTGAAATTATAGGGATTCGAGTAAAAACTGCAACTTTAGAAGACAATAAATTGTGGCGTCATCTAAAATGTCCTATTATGACTAAACAGAGAGATATATGTAAATACTGCAGTCAATTAATTAAATATTTTAAAACTTATAATCAAATATCATTCGTTAAAAAAACCTCATACATAGCTTGTGTTCTTACTCCAACAAAACGTAGAAGTTTGAAAAAGATCTTAAATGACAAAAAAAATTTAAAAAAATCCACTACAAGGTAAGAATTTAATACTTCTATTAAATACTTATATAATATTACATTATCTTATACTTAATAATATAGATTACAGGATACCATTATAAAATTAAATTCTGAACTAGGAGAGCTACAGAAAAAAACAAAAACATTAACCAATATTTCTGTAAATGAATTGTTTATTTCAAATAACTTAAGTGATCCCCAAAAAATTTTAGTAACAGAGATAATTAATACATGTAAACACGAAAATCAAAAAAATAGAAGATATTCGGAAGATTGGATTCTCTTATGTATTTTGTTAAAAATTAGGTAAATACATAATGTACTAATATGTTTGTGAAATTATGGAATAATAAATAAATATATATTATTTACAGATCATCATCCACTTATTCTTTTTTAAGAGAACAAGCTATTTTACCCTTGCCTTGTCCTCGCACAATTAGAAAATATTTGTCATTAGTGAAGACAAAATGTGGATTTGACGAACAATTTTTTAAATTACTAAAAAAAAAATTATCAATTCTGAGACCCGAACAAAGACATGGAATGTTAGTGTATGACGAAATATTTCTTCGTGAAAGTTTAAATGTAAATTCCCAAACCTTATCTTATAATGGCTTAGAAGATTTTGGAGGTGAAGTACCGGCAACAGGTTTGAAAGCCAACCATGGATTGATTTTCTTATTTCAAACTTCTTCTGCAAATTTCACACAACCAATAGCTATGTTTGCATCAAGAGGTCCTGTTAAAGGTAGTAATTAATAATCATAAGTAAAAGGGCTTGTTTTATGTTGTGTATGTGTGGTATTTATGTATTATCTATATGTTCATTGTTTATATTTTAATTAATGTTTGTGAATGCATGTTTAATGTTTGTATTATAGAAATTATTATAATATTCAATGAAATTATAGTTTCATTTAATTATTATAATACATTTTTTTCAAATACTTCTTAGTGATCACAGTGATACTTACACCAAAAAGTCTGTTATATTTTAAGCAAGTTATAAAAATATTTTCAAGTACCTATGAATAACCTATTAACAATTATTTTTATTATCAATAGGTATAGTTCTGGCTCAATTGGTTATCAAAGCCATTTATTTATTAGAACATGCTGGTGCAAAAGTAAATGGATTAGTATCAGATGGAGCAACAAGTAATCGGAAATTATGGTCTGAACTAGGCGTTAGTGGGAAAATAGGTGCTGTACAAAATACATTTGAACACCCTTTAGATGACAAAAGATATATTTTTGTATTTTCTGATGCACCACACCTCATAAAAAATGTTAGAAATAGATTGCATAACCAAAAAGACTTAAAGGTATACATAATAATAATAAATAATAAAATCAAAATTACCAATATTTTGATTTATTAATGTGAATATTAATTTAGGAATCAGCTGAAAAACCTTACATCAGATGGGCTCATTACATTGAGGTATTTAATAATGATATGGCTAGGAATTCAAATGCGCCTACAAGAGTTTGTCCGAAAATAACTCAAAGGCATTTAGTGGTTGACAATTTTAGTAAAATGAATGTTAAACTAGCAACTCAAGTATACATTATATATTTTAAAAATATAATTAAAATAATTATTAAATACTTGATAAATGCAAACTAAATACTTTTCTAAACACATTATTCAATTATGAAATTTTTAGATTTTGAGTAATTCTATGGCCAAGGGTATTGAGTTTTACAGAGAGTATGCCAAAATAGATAGTTTAAAGAATAGTTATCAAACACAACTATTCACAGAACGGTTTAATAAATTATTTGACATCTTAAACCGAAAATATGCTATGGAAGGCATAAAACTAAATAGCAATGATTTTGAAGTAGGTTCTTAATTCATACTTTACTATATATTAAATACATTGGTAAACATATTATTTATTTGATTAGGTTTTAGAAGATACTCTTGTATGGTTAAATAATTGGGAAGACCAAGTTATTAAACAAAATATATCTAAAGAGGAATATTTAACTCAATCGACAGCAGACGGTATAAGAGTCACAATTACATCAACTACCTATAGAGTTATCAAAATATCTTTTAGAGCAGTGTAAATTTAAATATGTTTTGTCTTCTAAATTTAATCAGGACCGACTAGAGGTAAAAATATAGTTTAACTCTAATAATATATCATAATATATAAGTTGTCTAACCTTATTAACAGATTTTTTGGTTTATAATTTTTTTTTTCTTGATCTAGCAATTCTTTGGTATGGCTAGACAAGTTAGTGGACCAAATGACCACCCTTGTTCAGCTACATTTCTACAAGTTTATAAGATGCTCTCTACATATTCCATTTTAAAGGTCCCTAAAACCGGAAACTGTCAAATATTAGATACTAATACACCAAAAATAACAATAAATGACTTGAAATCTACATTTAATAATAATACAACCCAGCGAATAGAAAAAATGAACTTTTTAAAACAAAAGCTTGACAAATTGATTATACAGGAGGCAGATGTAGATGATATTTTTGATAGTAATAATGAACACAATTATTATAAGGCTGAAGCTAAAAATTGTGTTATTTATTACATTTGTGGATATATTACAAGACATTTCACCAAACATATAACTTGTAATGTATGCAAAACGGCAGTAATAGGTATAACAGAAATATTTAAATTATAAAATAGATACGGTATTGGTATTAAGTTAAATTACTTTTTCAGGCAAAACTTCATATTCCGAGAAACCAGAAGCTGCACTGGTGAATCTAAAATCACGAGGTGGTTTGACTCATCCAAATGAATTTGTTTACAGTATATTATCAGCTGTTGAAAATTCATTTTCCAAGTTTTGCGACAATAATGATGTGTTTGAACTGACATTAAAGAATTTCTTTGATGAATATGGACCAATAAAATTTCCATGCGCAAATCATAAAAGTGATGTACTGATGTTTATCATATCTCATTACATCATTATGAGAATGCGTCAGTACACACTTGTAACTAACAAAAACCAGAATAAAAATAACGCTAAAAAGAAAAAAAGTTCAAAACTTGTTAATACTTAAGTAGGTAGTTATGTATTCAATATGTAGTGATTTGTTGCAATCACAGAACATCATAAATATGTTTTTAAATTGTATGTATTTATGTATATAATTAAGTTGGCATAATT